>WAAE01022873.1:422626-683837 GCA_013400495.1 Nicator chloris | reverse complement strand
ATTCACCAAGGAAATACCAACACCATCTCTCCTGAGAACCAAGTCCTTTTCAGACTCTCAGCAACGCTTAAAATCCATGGTCTCATTATCTTGCCTACAGCAGACATTATCTTGCATACAACATGCTCTTTCTCGTAGGACGTTATTTGTTTAAACAGTTTTCCCTAGGCAGGATGCTGGGAATTGTCCAGATTGCTGGGTTCTGCTGAAGCTGCACAACTTCTTCACACTCATCTCTGTGTGTGGCTGACAGGGAGATTGACAGTGTCTCAGAGGCTGAGTTATCACCCACAGAGGAACAACCACAGCCAGGTCTCCTGAACGTGCTCCAAGGCTACCTTGGCATCCTGATGCAACTTCAAATCCTTAGCAGCCAAAACTAACTTGTGGCATTGGCAGTAGAGAAAAGTAACATCCCACAGGTCTTCCCTGTAAGTGTATTGGAAAGGGCACTGTGGAATATTACCAAGACCCCGGTCAATACTGGAACCTTTTCATTCCAGTCTTGGTGGACATTATCTACAGCCTCTGCTAAGCAGGCTGCATTTCCTATTTCCAGCTAATGCATCCATATTGGAGCTGTCAAACCTTTTCTTGTTACTTTAATTTGCTTTCACATGGCTTTAACTAGAACTGGAGATTCTTNGCCCTGAGGTCTCCACACTTCCTCAGCCTGTTCACAGCAATGAAGTGCTGCTGTGTGCGCTGAACCCTGCGTGCACAGGCCTGAGACTGACACCAAGCACAGGGTTGTTTGAGCTCCTGGGAGCAGGGCAGCTGCTGGACACGTTGCTCTGGGAGTCACCTCCTCCTGTCCATTTGCACAGACAGCCCCAGTTTCAAGAGCTGGGAAGCAGGAGCAGCTGAGCTGTGCCAGCAGAGAGCTCCGAGCAGGCTGCTGTAGTTGTGCAAGAAAGCAGCTCTGGTAGCTGTGCTCTCTGCTGGGGCACTGCTGGTTCCTTTGTTAGGGCAGGACATGGCTCTTCTCTCTCTCCCCGAGTACCAACGTGTTACAAGTGAGTTCTGTGGTCACTGCAAGCTGACACCAGGAGGTTTATGTACTGCACAACAACAGCACTACCACTCACTCCAACAGAAGGTACTTCAAGGGCAGCCTGCTCCTGTGTGACACAACTACTGCTTTGCCAAACACAACAGATGACTTGCAGTGGTAATGCTGTTTTTTGCTTTGAGTCCCTCAGCTAGACTGTGAACTTCTCTCTTGTGGCAGATGTGCAGATTAATCGCTATCTCAGCCTGCAGTGGTCCAGCTAATTTAAACACAGATGCACTGTGGAGAAGTACAGAGCCTGGAGGAAGAGGGAGGGGAAAGCTGGTGTGCTTTGAAGGAAGCACAGCCTGCTAATAGCTACAAAAACTGAACAAGAAATAGATAAAACTAAATTAGCGATCTATTAAAAATAAATTAATGATGTCTGCAAATGAAACTAAATCTAAAATAATCACTCTAATAGCAGGGTCTCTGGTGAGCATTAGTGCTTAATTTTTGCTTGTATTTGATGAAGGCATCTATTAATTAAAAATATTTATACAAGGTAGAGGCTTGACAGGAATACTCTGTGCAGCTGTTCTTAAGGGAGCTTCTTCTGTTAATCAGCTCTTTTAGAAGCAAATGCCTCTAGTCTGTGCAACGAAGGCAATACTGTACTCCAGTACATCATATTTAAGGCCTGTGCCTTCTAAATATTCTCTGCAGCGAGAATCAGATGAACTAGGCTGCTTTCTACGGATGATATAATGCACTTTCCATTCTTTAGTTAGCTTGAACTGAAAAGAAACCTCCATCTTATCCTCCTCCCTTTTTACCCCCCTTTTATTGCTAACATCTTATTGAATTGTTGAACATCCAAGAACAAAAGAAGATGATCTGATACGTATGAAGGCATTGTACAAGTGAGGAGGACAAAGCTAACACGTATTCAATAGCAGGTATGAAAATATTATCAGACATTGAGGCAGGGACAAACCAAGACTGTGTGTCATTAATGAGGCTATTCAAAGTTATTTTGATGAAGGTACGATTCTATTGTCATCCAGGACTGAGAAGGAATCACTTACCATTTGTAAGAAGAATCGTTAATCATTATGCAGCTCTCTGGGGTGCTAACTCTTTCAGGATTTTCTTCTTTGTCTCTCGTCCCCCCCTTTTTTCTATTCTTTTTTCCCCCTCTCTTCTTTTCACTGCTATAAAAACAGAGAGGATTAGAAGTTGTCCCTGACGACGTTTCACTGTAAGGTTGTTAGTTTTGTCTTTCAGCATTTATTAGTTTGAACTCCGTGTGAGGCACCTGTTGGCTGATGAGAATAAATCAGCTGGAAGGTCACACGTGAGTTGGTACTGCACTCTTGCCTTTTGAAGCCTGTTGGGAACTCACTGCTTTGACATACAGGAATAAATGCTGGGAAGAGGGCAAACCAGGTTGTTCAACGCTATTTCATTACGTCAATTATGTGTGAATTGCATAGGCTCCTTGAAGACAAGCTAGGATTCAAGTCCTGTTGCTCATGGTGTCATAATTAACGCAGGGTAGTGAGGGCAGGAGTGTCAGGTCATGGCAGCAGTTAAACCACCCTCAGATCAGCTCACCTACCACAGCTTGTGTGATGCTGCACGGAGGGAAAGGAGCACTGGGAGAAATAAACACAGGTGATGTATGGACACAGCTTTCCAAAAGCTCTGGTAAAAAGGCCTGCCTGTGCAGTCCATCATGCTTGCTGAGTCAAGGATGGGTGGCATAATAGCAAGTGATGAATGTGTTAAATTGCTGAAAATGGATCGGAGGACTTGGACTTAGTGATTTCTTTTGCTTATGCTACTGCTATGATAAAACACTGTGGCCAGCCAAGTGGGAACAACAGAAGCCTCTCAAGCCCCCTCATTCTTTTAATCCAGGGGACAGAGCTGGAGTGAACTCTGGAGTAAAGAACATTTCTTTTAGAGAAGGGAGAAAAAAAAAATTTATATTAGCACACATACACCATGGCTTATGAGCATGTCCAATTCCCCACCCCCTTTACAAACTAAAGCTGGCCTTTACAAGAAGATCTGTTTCTCAACAACACTGCCCATTTCTTTAACACTGCAGTAAATGCATAAAACCACCTCCTGAGCAATGGAACACTAAATTAGTTCCCACTTTGGGATGGGGAGGGAAAGGGATGCGACCCTCCCAAACCTAAAAGCTTTTCTCACCTGGCAGTCAGCTCCACAGGCACTCACTGCTCCATCCCAAGAAGGGGCATGAAAGGAGAATTCAGGATTGAGGACGTCATAAAGAGGGAGCAAGGGCTGTTGTGCTCCAGTCACTGTCCTAAGTCTTGCTTATACGTTTTGATTAAACATATCCAAGGCTCTTGGACATTTCTCATTTTCTCTAATGCCCAGAAAAAATACTCCTCCTTCCTTTCTTCTGTATGACCCCCATAATATTGACATTTTTAAATTATATTTTTTCTATTATTAAAGATACATGTTGTAGATATATTCACAATATTTTGCATCCGTGGCCAGTTATATCTCCTTTTCCTTTGATGAGCAAAAGATACATTTAGACATTTATCTCTGGGGCTTTTTAAATCAAATTGGGTGTTTGATGAAATATTTCTTTTTCTTATACTATTTTTTTCACCTGTCCCTGCCACTTGGAACTCCAGCCAACGCCAAAGTCAAAGCACAGCCAGAACATCTTTTCATGTGCTAAGTGAAACCATTAACAATTGGAACTTAAGTTCATTGTTTTCAAAGCTCATGACAAAGCTTCTACTGGTTTCAGTGACTACAAGTTTTCCAGGTTATTTCAATGCACGAAGAGACAAATGTTGCAGTGCAATGTACTGTAATTTTATATAACTTCAAGGAACATTCAAATTACAGGTAGTTAGAAAAGTCAAGCAAAACGCCCTCAGTTTCTAACCCAGGAGGACATTTTCAAATGTTGGTAAATCAGATTACTTTTTCCATAAACTCACCAATATTCCAATTCCAGTTTTACAGATGCCATATGTACTAGCATAGTACAATTTTGAAATACTATTATTAGAAACACATATTTTTCACCTTCAAGAGATTATTCCAGTAATAATCAATTAAGAACTCCTAAACCTTCTGCATTTGCCCATCATTAAGATGCAGCATAAATTGCCCTATTCCCCAGGCACTTCCTTCCACAATAAATTCTGATGATACCAGCACATTAAACAGCAAAGAAAAACAGATAACAGGAAAAAAAAAACGAATCATCATTCTAAGTGTTAGTGAACTGGCACTATTAATGGTTTTTTTTCAGTTCCATTGATGCTTGCCATGCTGCCTACAACACGCAGTGCCAGCTCAGCAGCTCATGTAATTTGTCATTTTCCTGACAAAGTTAATGCATCTGCCTACATTTTCTCCCCAGGTGAGAATGTGACCCAACAGTGAGGCATGACATTGCCTTGACAAACTTGCAGTCTAAAGAGGATGGTGGCACGACAGGCAAAAGCCTCATTGGGAAGGCAGAAACAAAGACAACTGCAGTCTGTCAGCACAGGTGAAAGAAGAGGGGCTGAGGAACAGAATAATAGTGATAAGTAGCAGAATTTGATTTCACTACCTAGAGAAGATCCGAGGGGTTTTGCTGGCCATTTTACAATTCTTTCACTTGACTTGTTTACTGATGGAAACGTTTGCCAAGGAACTTTAGAAAAATAGTGACATATGAACAATCTGTTGCGGCATATTGTAGTGGTGGTGTTTGTGCTGCTATAGTTACTAAGATTTTAGCATTTTTGTAATTTGTCTTGAAAAAGCTGGAATTTGGCATGAAGGTTTTGGGTACCTCCATGTTCAAGTCAGATGGTTTTCATATTTTTTGTTACATTTCTTATGTGAAGAAAAGCCCGAAGATATGCTGTGTCAAGGAAAAGGAAAAAGCATGCTCAGATGAGGAAAGAAGCAGAAGGTGGGAAAAGAACCACATGCACTGGAAGATGAGGAGGAACAGGTGCAATCTTCTTTTCAAGGTGAGGAGACTATTTACAGGATACTCACAGGTCTTATGTAATTGCAAAATTAATCCGGTTATGCCAAAAATGCCTTGTGATTTTTTTATTTTCGCTTGATTTCTGATCTGACACTAACACTGTAAGGTTGGTTTTCACTGATTTCATGATAAGCTTAGAGCAGAACCTCGTGTTCAAGTAATTCAAGTTCCACATGGCTCTGCTGTGATGGGACACAGAACCACCCACCCAAAACGTGGCGGTACAAGCAAACATCTGTTAGAAAGAAGTCTAGAGAGAAACTGAAGAACAGGGAAAGAGCAAAAAGGGAACAAAATGCAACAAAACTGTTGATGACTATCAACCAATAAGAGGAGAAAATATCATATAAAAGTCACGAGGGAAGCTGGGAAGTGCTAAGTGTGGTCAAAATACTGTGTACGTGATTCCATTTGGGAACCCTCCCATCGCATCCTGGGGCTCTGAGTGCACATGAAATACTAATTTTCTGTCAGAAGAATACTCTGCCTCCCTCTCCCCAAACCACAGCCCACGCAGAAGATCCTACGCTCCTGCCAGGCATCATCCTGAACACACAGAAAATCTTACCTGACACGTCAGATTGATAAGGCATTTAGCCAGTGTCACGGAAGTCTTCACTGCTTGAACATCATGTCTTCTCACAGTTCTGCAACAATTTTCTTGACACTTGGAACTTTCCAGAGGTCTTTCTGAGGGAGAAGGAGGCTGAAAGAAGAGTATTACAGTGCTGTTAATGAACCTATTAGCAATCACGCTTGTTCTGTATGTCTTGGGGAAGACAATATGCAGATCATTCTGTTTGCTTTTAGCATTTTGCCTTTCGAACTGTTTTAGCAGGTGGATGCATAGAAAAGTTGACCATAGCAGCATCAAAAATAACTGAAAAATTATACAGTGTATGTTTAACCAGCAGAATTGAATAACTAAGGAAAATCAAGGGGTTTGGTGTGATTAAGTGGGATTAGACATGCACGTGTATCATGAGATATAACCTATCAACATTTGTATGGAAATAATAATATCCTGCATTACATTACCTGATATACATATTTGCATCCATATACAGATTATACAAGATATCAATCCATGTATTAGAAACAATCATGAGCCAAAGGAACAATGGCTAGCCCAGAGCGCACTGAAGGTTATTGGAAAGAAAATCCTCCTCTGGGAAGTTTATTCCACAATATATCTTCTAATCTACTCTTTAGGAGCTCACAGCAGCCACAGTTGTATACTGGGTATCTACTTATGGCCCTCCAGCACTATCCTGAAACATGACTCCTGTGTTCTGATGTTCTTCCCATCAGCCCCTGTCCTGCTGTCTCATACCATGAAACACAAATCACCCATAAAAATGATAATTCTCTTATTAGTTTTAAAGGTCAAATCAAATGATGTGGAAAATATGTGGTGGTGTGACATATAATTTGCATAATTGCCACAAAAATACTGCACTAAAGCTGTGTGAAAAAATAATAAATAAAATAAATCAAGCTCCACTCTGAGGAGAAGAGAATCAGCCAGATTTGTGCTGAGAGTAAATGGGGCTGCACCACCAACATACAAATACCTGCAACCCAAAAATCCCCCTCACATTCAGGTCTAAATTTACTCACCTCCTCTCCTTGTCCCTTGGCCTCAAATATTCATACATAGACTCTGAAAAAGGGAAAATGAGATCTTTCCCAGCAGTCCTGGATTTTGAACTGGTTTGTTTCTCGGTGTGGAATGTAATTTCCAAAGGCTTTATGTAGCACCCTACACACTTGAGTGAGGGGGTGTCACTGCTGTATTAGGGCCAGCTGCAACAAACGACACAGACTCCACTTTTCAGAAGGCATATAGCAAAGTTGATGAGACCTTTTTATAGACTGTTTTGATACAGCTGGACATGATTGCTCCTTTGTGCAACACCCCTCACCATCATCAGCTGATTAGAAACAACACCCCTTTGAAAACATTGCAAGTCAACAACACACAAACACCAGCTCAAGGATTTGTTTTTAATTCCTTCACTGAGTTTTCTCACAACTGCACAGAGCAGCGCACGAGAAAGTTTACTCTCTCTCACTGGCCTTGCTACTGTAAAAATGTCTCTCTAACCAAGCCTGTCAGCATCCACAAGGGCTGGGCACAAAGATGACATTGCCAGTCCTACCTGATGTCCCAGACGGGGCCGCACACCGGAGCTAATGAGGGGTGAGCAGAGTCAGCGCTGGGACCCTTGGCAGAATTTGCTCTTCCCTTGCCCAGGCTCTCAAATCAAGCAGGTAAAGGACTTCCTGTGGCTTTTGGATGAAGGTGCTGTCAGCACTGCCCTTCTCTTCCAAGGCTTGCCATAGTTTGTGGATGCTGCTTCTCCTCACGTGGAGAATTCATGTGGAATAAGCAGGAGCTTCAAATGCATGTGGTGCGAGACCTCGGATCCCAATGGATCTCACAAAAGCCAAAGCAGCAGCCAACGTGCCTGTATAGGGAGGAATGGAACTCAGCTTGTAGCTTAATTAATGACTTCCTAAAAGTGCTCACTCACAGGAAACAGACCCTGGATCGATAAAGTCTGAATCCATTAAGGACAAAACCATACCCCAAACACCACACTTCAGACAAAACCTGAGCTGTTGAAAAGCAAGCTTTGGATTTCTTCGAACACCCTGATGCTGCTTGACTACTTGAACTGATTAACATGGTCACTGGGCTGGGCTTATGATTTTAGAGTTATTTTACAGAGGAATTAGACAACTCAAAAAATTGGCAATGAGCTTGACATCTGCCCATTTTTCTGCAACCTTAGGATGCATCCCTCTCCTCTTCCTCCCTAGCACACCAGTCACTGAATCAGCTTTCTGCTTGGTGCATCTGGCAGCTGACACAATGATATTTATTTCTGAGACGAAGACGAGAAGTTATCCCTGTTTGTGTCAATGAAGCATTAACCCCAACCACATACTTGGTGACTCTGACTCAGTTTATTAGTATATCTTCTTGTGTTCTTCTATCTGAATTTATGTGTACTGTGTAAACTGTACATACATCTATTCCCCTTCCTTTTAAAAATTAACTATTACAAAGACAGTCTTACTCTCCTTTGATTAATTCAGGTTGATCTTACCTTACAATAATTAAGCTGGCAATAGGTGTCTACACATTAGAAAAATGGAGTATGGTGTGGAAGAAAAGGTGGGTTTATTACATTACGTCTACATTTTGGATTTATAACTCAGTTCATTTCATATCATGTGTATTTATCATCTATGTTCTTAATAGAACTTTTTAATCAGCAGAAGTAAGAGGGATCACTTATTCATTTGACATATTACAAATTAATAAAAATGCAAGGAATGAGCACCAGAAACTTTGCTGCTTCTGAAGTGCAAAGCTCTGTTATGAAAGAGAAGAGCTAAAATTCTTTTAGCTATCAACGGGCATTCATCTAATTCACTGCATACATTAAAGGAATTCCCACAAGGTATCTATTCAAGGTCAAGTTATTTTACATTTCCATAATATTAAAAAAGAGGAAAAAAACTAATACAATGACACACTGAAAGAGGGCATTGGGTAATTAGATATGGAACATTTGTGATCCGGGCATTCAGAAAACTTGAAATTAATTTTAGAAGTGAGCAATACTGCTCTTTTTTTTTCCTTTTTTTTTTTCCAGATCAGATTAACAGCAGCCTCGAAATATGGCTGTTCTGAATTATACTGGTGTCATCCTAAAAATCATTTGGCAAATGCCTATCAGAGACAGCACAGGTGGAAAAAATTCAGGCAATGAATTTTTTATCTGATTGATCACTACAAAATCCTTACAGTTCTGAATCATTACCAGAAATTCCTAGATACAGAAGTTGAGTGAATTTCCTTTTTTTCCAATGCCTTCATAACGTTACACATATGTTGATGTGTACTAAAACTAGTAAAGCTTAGCAAATAAACAGCCAAGTACTGCGTAGACAAATGCCTAATTTTTTACTTCTTCATCCCACCTCAACCCCAGGCTTTTGTTTTTCCTGGCTGGGTGCTCTACCTTGTCTCTGACAGCAGATTGGAAGGGTGAGAGCCACCACCCTTGTTAGTACAAATCCCAGCACAGCCAGGCCTGCAGATGTTGCAGTAATAATAATAATAAACCACGGTCTGAAGGGACACCTCAAGCGAGGGAAATATTCTTTGGCACAATGCGGTTGGATCTCAAGTGACATCTGGGCAAACTTGGCCGTGCTGACCATGAACATCCCCTGATGCCTTCTTGGAGGGCCCGTGCTGGGAATGAGGAACTTGGCACTTCTCCCAGCTCATGAGTTTCCCTGCTTTGCTTGGCTGCCACCACTCACAGTGCTTGTGTTGTGCTGAAACTATCCTGTTAGACCAGCTAGTATTTAGCAAGTGCTAGATTTAAGTATGTCCATTTTCTTCAATTTGAGAAGAATCATATTCATAATTACTTTCTCTTAACAGTAGTCTTCTCAGACTCTTACACACTTCTACCTACAGATAGCGGGTTTAAATCTGAGTTAATGCTGAAATGGCACTAAACAACTTCAGTATGAGTCTTGATCGCTGCCTGCTTCATCAATTGTGGTAATTACTGCATCTGATGCGGTTCCAGCCCGGCCAGGGAATGGGAGATGTGGGCAACAGGTTTCCCCATGGCAGGTCCTGGGGGACAGAGCTGCATCCAAGAAATGCCAAGACTGAGCCAGTCACCTTAACGCCAGTCTTGGCTAAGTGTCACACTATTAAGAAACTGTTCCTGGGTTCCATGACCTGATTTCTGCCACTGTTGTTGGATGACAAAGATCAGTAGAAGGCATGTGATAATGTAAAACATTGGCCTTTGATTTCTACTGTGATAATGAATGAAGGGACACTTACAATTCTTTACTCACATCAACTGCTTTTCTTCTCTGCTATATGCTGTTCATTATCCTGGACTGTTGGGTTTTGAGGGGCACACGTCGTCTCCGTGTGCTGTGCCAAACAACACAGTCCTAATCCTTATTAAATTATTAAATTTAATGTTATTAAAACATTAAATATTATTAAATACTACTACTGCAAAAAATTAAAACAACACACGCTTCTGGACAAGGGAAGAAGAGAATGAAAACTGCAAGGTCCAACTTGAGATTTGTGAATGCAACATGATCTGGGTGCAGAGCATCACAGCAGCAAATTGCTGAGGGGTCCAGCTGGGAGTTCTCATTCACAGCCCTGCAGTGCAGGTAGCTGCACCAGCCCACTTGAATGCCATAGAAATTTCATGCTGATTGTCACTTTGTTCCTTGTGTTTTTGAGACAAATAGTGTGGGAAAATAGAAACTGGATAGAGAGGACATTTAAAACAAGTAAAAGTTGTGGCTTAAGACAGTTGGAAATAGTTACATTTCCACCAAGTCTTGAGATCAGGCAAGACTTATTTTTCATTTGGAGCTTGGTTCAGTATGGGAGCCCACGAACACTGTAATCTGTCTATCATGTAATAGCTCCAGACTGGATTTAGATGAGAGAAAGAGACATTTCTAGGAAATGTCAGATGAGAAAACAAACTGAAAAGACAGCAGACCTATGCCACAAAATGGAAAGATTACGTGCACACCAGCTTATACATCATTACTGATTGCTGTCCTCAGATCAGAACAAGACTTTACCCAAAAAGCTAATATCAAGCCAGGAGAAGGAAAAAAGGAGAAGGTTGCAGACTTCTCTTACAACAATTTGCTCAAATGTTAAGAACCAGTTTTCCACAGCGAAGTAACCACTATTGGCTGATCACAACATCGGTGTTTTCTCAGTAAGAGAAGAAAACACAGCAGTGATATAAACCTACGTAAAACTGTTAGGAGTGTCATGTGGATGCATAATCTTTCTTAAGGCAGTAATTCAAAATTGGTTTCTCCATTTCTGTACACCTTGCTTTCTGCATTAAAGAAGCTACCAAGAGGGGAACCTTGTTTCTCCCTCCAAGGCTGATGGGCCAGGGGAACTGCCCATCTGTTCTCCTCGCCCCTCTGGAAGTTCAGTTGTTCCCATCAAACTAAATCAGGATCTCTTCCTACTGAAACCCCCTTTCCCGCATGACTGCAGGCAACCAATTAGTTGCCAACACGACAAACTCTTGGGTTCATCTGCCATAAGCTCTCATGGTGGGAATGGTTGGGATATCTGGAGCAATGGTCTGCTATATCCACAGAGTAACTTTTCTCACTCTGAGATGGTGGGAGTAAGGAGGTTACACTGGGATTTGAGGTGGGGATTATCTTCAGTTCTAGATTTGATTTGAATGAGTGAAAAAGATTTTTTATGAGAAAAGTCAAATGAGAGAACACGCTGGAAACGTGGAAGAGAAACCCAGCTGCTGTTACCTGACCACTGAAATGGCCCTTAAACGAACATCTCGATGTGAACATACTGAATTGAGGTTTCAGGGAGAGCCGGGGTCTGTGTAGGAATGGACTCTCCTGAAAAGCAGCAACCAAATGCTCCTCAATGCGAATTGCCTCCTCAGCCACCCTCCCTGCTGACAGGCAGTATCATCCTTGGGAGGCTGTGGGTGTAACAGGGAAACGGTTTCAATGGCACAACAGCAGTGATTTGTCTACCTAAGGCTGGTCTTGACAGTAGCTGCTGAGACACCAGAGTCAGGCCAAGAAAAACATAATTACGGATTATTCTGACAGCCAGTCTGTCAGAAAATTATTGCCTAACCTACAACTACTCATGGCCCGTTCCCAAAAACGAGTAAGGCTCGAAACAGATCATAACCAAATGTATTCCAGTGCAAGAAGAGCCAATTTCCTGACCCCTCACCCCCTGCAGAAGACACATGATGCAACATTAGTTGTGCTTGATCAGACTGACAGCAGAGAGGAGGAGCTTCATATCTGGCACAAACAGCAGCTCATCTCATAGGTTTCAGCTGCTTGTCTAGAAGATGTCAAGGTAATGAGTCCTGAAGTGAGCTCTGTGAGGTGTTCATCTTCTGACAGCAATGTTGTATTTTTTTTGAGTGACTAAACCTGGTGGTGGTCTGGCAACGTTATTATTTTTTCTTTTTATTCGAAAGGGAACCAAGCAACGAGATCACAAACTAAGCCAGTGAATGGAATGGAGCCCTGTGAAGTATTTTCACAGCCATTTTTCAAGAGCTGCTGTCTAGATTTTTGTAAGAGGTTTGGAAGCGTTTCCCTCAAATAAGCTCTGTGTGAACCAAGGTACAAATGAATAGAGAAGGCAGAACAAATGACATCATGCTGATTTGGTGGGGTTTCAGCACGTACTCACTAGGGTTAACATGGAAGACTGTTCTGAGCCTTCTGTCACTGTGTTTTTCTATAAGCAAGCTGCAGCAGGACTTCTGTCAGCAGAAGTGAAGTCGTACCAATTGAGGGCAGTATATCATCTGCACAAGAACTTGCTTCGAAATGGAGAGTGTGTTTGTTCGGTAACATTTTTTCAGCCAACTAACTTTTCTTCCTCGTCAGAATTTTTTTTTTCCAGCAGATTTTTCCAGCCTGTTACAGAATGGATGTTATGACACAGACACAAAAAAAAAATCCAGTCTGTTCTTGTCTGTACAGAACGGAATATTGTTCTCTGGCTTAGCCTTTCAGTGATCACCCAACAGTTCAGCAAATTATTGCTGCAGGAGGTCTGAAGCAATTTATGCAATTTTTTTTTGCGAAGACCTACTGTTATTTCTCAGCAGTCACAATAGAAAAATATATATTGAATACCTTATTGCTTTTTAGCATTCATAGAATTTGTGACGAACATGTTCGGAGTTGTCAAATACAGTAACCAGATGGAGGCAAGGCTGCTGCACTCCACATTCCCAGATTCTGTGAGCAGTGAGGCTGAGTGTCTATCCCTAATAGGTGCCCATAAAACACAGGGATATGACCAATAGATGTGTAGACACATGGCCAGCTATACAGCTCACTGCAGAGAGCTGTACAACACCAAGCACTCACACAAACAGCAACAGCTTCCTCTTGTTCTCCTCTCTGGCTGAACAGGATAAAAGTCTGTTGATGGAAGATACACACACACTCATTAACACGTGTATCTACACACAAGGACCTGGCCTCAGACGGTCTATCCACCAGCCTGCCCCCAATCCATGCTCTCTCCAGCTGCAGCACCTCAGGCCCAGCAGCCCCACTGCAGCTGCTGGCTCACAAATGTTCTTCCAGGCTCATCAGATATCCCTCCAGTGCCTGGCCTCAGGCACTCAGCCTATCCAGTATCTTGTCCTGGATCCTTTCACCTCCGTTTGCTTCACCAAGAGACATTCACCAGCAAATACATCTCACTAAGCTGACCCCCACTCGCAGCTTATGGATCTTATGGTTTCCTTAGTCGTGGGCTTCTAGGACCCTGCCAGAGCCAACCTGCAGGCTCCCTGGTCTCACTGCTCTCTGGCCCAGCCTCAGTTGCCTTGATAGCCAGCTCACAGGCCTCGCTGGTAACCCAGTTTTACACTCACCAGCAGTTGTCCACAGATGCACACACAGCTGCTCCTTTTGCTGGCACGGCAGGGGCGTGAGCCCCTGTTCTGTGGTCCGGCTCCACTTGCTGGCCATGACATCCCCTCGCACACAGATGCACTCAGAACAGAGCCCCTCACCCAGCAAGTCCTGCAGAAATTGAGGTAACACAGAATACAGGACAAACTGCAGTGATCAATAGACCAATAACTTTCGCCCCCTTTCTATTTCTCCTTTCTGCTCCTTCCCAAAGCACCTCGATCCCTCTCCTTTCCTTTGTCTCCTCCCTTAAGTCAATAATCCCAACACCTGATTCAAGACTACCTACCCAGTGCTCCATTTTTCCTGTAGAACGAGGCATTCCTCAGAGACAGAGTGAATTAAGAACTTATATTATACTGCAGAAACACAAATAGATGTAGAGCTCAGGAACACATTTGCTATGCAACCAATTGAATCAACAAGTTAATACCAAGTGTTTCTGTTCTGCATTCTGATTTTGCTGTTACATGCTAGTGCTTTCTGGCTGTAACCTTTATACAGAACTACAAAGATGTGTGAGTTCAGTCTATTTCTATAGTTCCTGTAAGGTATTTTTAGAAAAGAAACAACCATTTTGCCACACTCTAGCTTATACATAAGGGATAGAACACACCTGTTTCTGCATATATGAAAACAAAAGTACACACAAACACAACTGAAACTCAAAGATCTTTGGATCATTTGAAGCTGACAAGGAGGTGCTAAAGCTGAGGTAGTACCAGCATGCCACTTTTGGGGCTGTCTGTACGGAAAAGGTTAGTTTCAAACCTGGATCCTGTAGTTTCCACACAGATCTGTTTTGTTCCACCCACTTTCTGATGATTTACTGTAAATGAACAACCTGATGTAAAAATGATTGACTCAAGACGCGGGGCATCAGCTCAACACCTGAAACACGACAAAGCAACAACCTGCCTGCTTAAAGGGCCCCAGGTCTCGCTATGGACGTGGTAACAACATCAACAGGGCAGTGTGATGTGGAGCCTCTCTCCCTGCTTAATGAGACCAGAAACTCTCTGATGACCCCTAAAGGGGATCTTGCTGTCTGCAGCGTTGAAGTGAAGGAAATCTTGAGCAGCTGAAAAGCTCGGAAGGAAGGGGAGGAAAACCCCAACAAAACAAACCCCACCCCAAAAACCCAGAAATCCGTGTCCTTCCTAGCCTTGGGGCAGAAAGAGACTGTCTTATTTAAAAGGGCCAAGCGTCCTGCACAGACCAGAGAGTCCCACCCTGTGGGTCATCACAGGACAGGAATCAACAGAGCAGATATGTACTTGCTAATTTCTGTGGGGTTTTAAATGGCACAGGCCAGCCTGCATACACCTTCATTTCTGGGGATTTCTGAGGCAGTCCTCTAACTCTGTCAGCTGGGATCTGGGTACTGGTTTGAAACTCATCTCCCAATTGTCCTTACATGTTTTAATTCACCTCCCCAACAGAGGATTTCCTCAAAGTACACCAATTGCATCCCTTTGGGATGTACTGGACTGGAAGATGATGCCTGGGAAAATGTCCAATACACTCCAGGTAACAGCAGTGCACAGTTCAGAGTCGTGCTACCACCAGAAAAAACAAATATTCAACTCCAGTGCAACACATCCTTTGAGAGAGAGCAACCTCAGCACCAGCTGTTTCACACTGCACATCCCAGCCCAGCTTGGATCCCACACTGCTTATTGTGAATTTAGTACATAGAACACAAAAGCAAACATCAAGGAAGCAGATAATATCCACTGTGGTTTAGAGAGGGCTCCCTAAACTAGAAGTGCCATTTAGGACAGAGAAGGAATCCACAGCATTTTCAAAAAAGAACAGCGTGTAAAATTAGGATGACACTGGATCATGAAGAAGCTGAAAACCTTCTGCTCCTGAAAGCTAACAAAAAGAGTCAAAGCTACCCTGCAACAGAAACGAAACACCTCTCAGAGTTTCTCAACAGAGCCATATGAGAAGTGACCCACCATCAGCTGCTCCTCTCCAGAACCAGAGAGAGATGTCAGCTGCACCAGGCTGTGTCCTGCTGAGGGCTGGGGTGGTGACCCATGGCAGCCAGTCCATGACACACCTTCGAGGAGGGCACAGAGCTTGTGGCAAAGAGCAGCTCCAAAGCAGAGAAAAGCACCTGCAAGAAGTGACAATGAAAGGAAGAGTTAAGAGTTCAGAGCTCCTGTGGTGTGTAATAGTGTTGACACAGGAAGGTGACGCGAGTGAAGACTGAAAACCAAAATAACATTTTAAAAGGTACTGTCGACAATGAAGTACATCAGTGGAGATTCACCCTGCTTAGAAGTGCAGACATGGACCCTAAAGTTGGCATTAAAGCTGCATAAGCATTGTTCTGCTATTTCTGCCTAGCCAGTGTCTGAGAGCACAGGTGAGACAGGGGCAGCAGGTACATTACATACCAAAGGGGAAACTGGACAGGTGGTATAAAGGCAGGGTCAGGAGAGGCAGTGCACTGCACACCAAGCTGCAAACACCTTTTTCCTCCTCATAGGAAAGGAACTTTCTCAAGGTCCGGAGGAACAGCGAGCTGTTCCCCAATGTGAGACAAAGATTTGCCATCTAGCACACAGAGTAGGCTCAGTATTATCCAGCCAGGCTGTGATGCAGCTCTGGCTGTAATTTGGGCATCTGTTGAAATGTTCTTTTGCATTATAACATGCAATTCCAATGCTCTACCCTTGGACAGTTTGTGATTGTGATGAACTTGGCACTTGGTATGGACACCAAGAGTCATGGAAAAGCACGGAAAAGACTGGGCTGTTCTTCACAACTACAGAGCACCAGCATTCTAAGAGCTCAGGGGGTTAAGTGTTCAAGTTTCGGTTCAGTCTGCCGTAAAGAAAGCAGATGCATATTTGTATTCAGCTGAACCTCTCAAAAGTTTGAGATGGCTTAGTGTGATTCTAATTTGCACCCATATCATCTTTGAAGACAAGAGATGAATCATCTGCAAAATTGGCTGCAGATGGATGCTCAGGTCTTGGGAGGCTTGAAAGATTCCAGGCTGTTTGGAAAGGTTTCCATTTGTATCCACAGCCAGTTCAAAATGAAAGATGAACCAAACCAGCTAATACACATTGCAATAGACGGTGAGGATCTCTTTTGTCTGTCCCCTGGAGGAAACTTCTGGCTTAATAAAAGGCTGCTAAAAAGAAAAACAGTATTTCTTTTCATATCTTTTACCCACATTGTAAAACCTCTTTATTGTTTTCCTGTACTGCTGTTGTGTGCCTGCCATAATTGAGCAGCCTAATGCAAAAAGAAATATTATACAATCTGAACACAAACATAATGGGTATTGAAAAAAAACCCTGGCAACAGGCAGAAGCCAAACAAACAAACACAAAAATTATCTTGCCGAGACACAGCATTTCTATTAAAGAAGGCAAAGAGATTAAATGCCTTTGTGTTTGAAAGCAAGACATTTCTCTGTATACTCATCTATATATTCAACTCTAGCTAGTCACAGAGGTTTGGAGAAGAAGAAATGCAATGAACCAGACTGGGTGTTGGGGTTTCTGCTGACCAACACCATCGCTCAAACACGATCTTGCAAGAAATACTAGAATATTTTTTAGGTTAATGTTTTGAGTTGCACAAGCAAATTAAGCCTACGTGGTACGGTGCTTAGAAGAATAACCAAGGGCTTTGAGATGTAGAGCCTTCAGAAGCAGAGAGACAGTACCACCCGTGTTTGTAGATTTGGTAGCATTGTTTTGTTTTAAAATCTGTTCCTATCAAACAACATTAAGAAAGCTTTATGTCTTTTTGCTTTCCCTTTGAGTTATTTAGACAGAACAACAAATTAAGTGGTTTTGACAACAGTTTGGAGGACAAGCTGATGAGGAATGAGCTATAATTCATGCAGGGATTTAATTAAAAACACAGATGTTGAAAAACCGAGAAAAAGTGATGACTGATTTGAATTTTCCAAACTAGTAAAGAATGACAAAGATAAAAATGTAACTAGCATACAAACCTATATCTTCCAACGATCTAGACAGGAACAATAGCATTAAATCTGGGATTTTCCAAGTTCTCCTACGAAATCTGCACCCATTGTTGTAACTCCAACCTCTGGCAAACAATATCAGTACCTTTTATTCTCACCACACCTGTGAGGGTGGCTGTCAGCTCCCTATTGTTCCTGCTAAATATTTTAGGTATTTCTTCCACATAACAATATAATATAAATATATATATACATAGATCTATATAGGAGATATATATATATCTATATATACATATATAGAGATATACATACACACACAGAGGTAATTTTATGAAATATATACATTTTCTCTCTCCACCCTGCAGGCCACAGCAGACATGTACTTTGCTGGCTTTACAAGCATGACATCCCTCAATGATAACTTGAAATGAAAGAGATGAAATTGTATGTGAGTGTAGTATCAGTTCTAAACATGTCAGGGCTCTAGGCACTTAACTGTATGAATTGTTTGGAATATTCAAATATGCCCTGTTCAAAAAATACTGGAGAATAATGCTAATTAAAAACATTTTCCTTTGGGCAGTGTAACATTCTACCAGTTCTCAATTGGCACACCCATTTCTCACAACAGTCCACTTGACACAGCACGAGTTTTGTGAGTGAAGGATTCTCCTTATCTCCGTTTTTCAGCATTTCTTCTGTTATTTTGGGATCCTTTAGCTGATATTGTGAATTTCTGGAATCCCAATAACCAATATATTGGTTATTTCTGGAAAGAGAGATGGCAGATAGTGTGGATTAATGAAGCCCCATGGATGTCTAACAACACATGCACATCTTAACTACTTCTCTACATGAAAAGGACTTTTCCAGCTATGGCTGGGCTACAGTGTCCAACATAGGTGATGTGGAAACAAGCTCCCTTGCTGGATCAACTAATGAGAACTGAAAATCCACACGAAGATGTCTTTTGCTAAACAGGAAAATTTCATTCATACCAGTCCCATTTATTTAAATTCCTAAAACATGCAAAAGGTTCTGTAATCGTGTCACTGCCCCCAAGAAAGCTGTAAGGGAGTGAATGCATATCCAAGAGAACTATTCAAGCAATTGTAGACAAAGCTAATAAACAGCAAACACAAGGAGAGTTGTGCTGGAATGCTAATGCCAGTTTGGGGGAATCACCTTTTTTATAGTACCAGCACGAGCATCTGTGTTCCTGCATTTCTCATCAGTTGAATGGGAATTGGAGTAATCCTGAATCCTGCTGTGACACCACAGGGAAGAAATTCTCATGCCTCTTTGGGAACCTCCACACCAGGGAGTGTCCTTCCCCTTTCTCAAAGGCACAGTTCTCATGCCTATCAGGAGCACCCTTTATTTTCTCCTACATAGGATGGCCACTACCTGAGAGAACAGCTGACATAAATAAACACTTACTAAAACTCCACAACATGTGTCTGAGGACTCTGGTCCATGCAGCAGTCCTTCTAGAGGAGAAATTTTATGGTCCAAGTAAGGAAAGAAATCAAGAAGTGTCTCCAAGTCCTGCTGATGGTTTTGCAAATAAATGGCTCCAGTATAAGGTGTGTAATTCTGATCAACACACTGATAAACAGCAGCTGCCATGAAACCACCTCAGAACAGACAGTGCCTTGAAGTAAGAAGGGCCCAAGTCACATTTTGTGCTTAGTCAGGCTTCTGCTTGGCACTGAATTTCTCTAGGTCTGTGCACTCTTAATACATCAAAAGCAAAGCCGTATCCTTCCTGCCTTCCCAAGATCAATACCTGAGTGTATTATACTGTCTGTCAGACAGACAGTGGTGCTGCCTTCTGGAAGCACAGGGATGACTGTTGGGGAAAGCAACAGAGCTCCAGCCCAGCAAGTCACCTGCAATGGGTTCTGCTCAATAGTGCTTGATTAGTGTCTGCTCCAAATCCACGTCCAAGGTGATCGCAGACTGAGAACCAAGGATTAGGAATGCAGACTTTGGAAATGCTGGTCAGGTGACTGGAACAGCAAAGACTTATTAGCTGTAGCCTCCACTCCTTTGGGGCTGTTTTGCATTTTTTCTGGCAGGGGTTAGTTCAGATTGTTGCCATCCTGTACAGAATATGGGATTTTCAGTGGGGTTTTTAGAGAGGAGATCTGCACAGTGCTGTACTCAGGGTAAAAACCAGCACTCAAGACTGCTCTAGTGCAAAAGCATAAGCAACATAGTGTCATTACAGCCTCACAGAATGGATCCAGAGGACAGAGTTTACCTTAACCTGGGTAGGCTGAAAACACTACTGTGAGTGAACAGCAATGGCTGGTGTGCAAAGCACTCTCAAAAGGGGCAGCCAGAATGGGAAGTTGTCACAGAATTGGTGATTCCATTCAGGCTCTCCTAATGTATTTGCTATCATGGTAACCAACCACAGGTTTCATCTTACTCTTGCCATTCACACCTCATTCCTGTCATCCAAAAGCTGTTGCAGGGCCATGTTGGCACAGGAAAGCAAGGAGCATTTCCAATGTTGCTATACAGACCGAGGTATGAGCATGTGTGACAACTTCCCTTCAACGTGGAGACCTTCAGATGCCTCTAGGAAATGCTCAAGTCTGGGTCAAGATTTGGAGCAGCTGGGATCAGGTGTCCTTTAAGACTGCCTTGTCTAAGTCCAAGCAGTCACAAAGAAGCAGCCAAACGAGGATTCCGGTCAGAAAGCCACTGCTCTCCGTGGCCAGCTGTGACATGGCCTCATCACATCCATTGAAAACAGTCAGAACCAGACAAATGGACCCTTGAGGACAGAAGCAGGTCCACTGGCAGAAGGAAAGAAGGTTGATGAATTCATGAAGGATAGATAGAGGAAAGATTGTTCATGAAAACTGGCTATTCAGGACATTTCCCCTCTTCCTGGCCACCCCTAGCTCGCTCACTGCTCTCCACAAAACAAGGTGTTTTCTCCTTCCCTCTGCAGAAGCAGATGATGTGGTGGAGCAAGCGTCAGGAATGACAAGCAATACTGCAGGATAAGTTGTAAACCCCTACAGAATATATAATCCTTTATGAAAAACTCTTTCAGAAATACTGTAAAAATATCTTTTTATTGGCGGGAGGGTCACAGATGGTAAGCTTCCTATCAGTCAAAACCAGTCAGCATGGACAAGCTTTAATTTGCTCTGAGACTTGGGACAAAAAGAAGTTACCTTTCATTCAGGGCACTAACACATGACCTATGCACAGACTATGTCTTTGCTTGTGAAGTATTAATGTTAATATGATTTCACCCCAAGTAAATAGGATGATAGGTTTATTTCTGTACATGTGCTCTTAAGAACTAGTTTTGAGGGAGCTCGTTTCAGTCCATCCATTGAATACTAAAGTAAACCCTAAATGAGGAGTGGAAAAAAATAGCAAGAACTTGAATTTAGGGTCAATTGTTTCAAGCTCCATAAATCTTCAGTGTCTGTCAAGGTCTATGCAAGGCATACCTGTATCTGAGCAGCAAAGATTAAAGGGTAAGATCAATAGCTGTAATCAAAATGTCTTTCTTTTTTTTTTTTCCTCTTTCTCAAATGGTAGCTAAGAAGACCTGGAAAAAATTGAGAATATGTCTGCAAAAGCAAATAAACTCCAGAGATACAATCTGTTCAAACAGAGACTGGTTAAACGTGTTACTGTTTGGTAGCAAGCATTGGAACATTTCCAGTTCTCTGCAACTTGTGGAAAAGAATAAGGACGACCAAGAGGCTGATACCAGAATTCTCTGTGTACAAATACACAAGGACAACAATACAGAGCCTGATCCAGAACTCACTGCAGACACAGGGTTGTTGATTTAGGGCAAGAAAGCAAAGAGCTTCTATCACAATGGTGCTTCTCTGCTTAACCCCAACTGCACCAGGAGTACCGTCATCTTCTGCCAGAAAGGCATAAAACTTTTGTGCCTTTCCTGGGTAATTCCATCCACGGTGGATGGAATGAGACACGTGCCATTTATCACCCAGAAAGTGACAAGTTTGCACGTGCAGGTCCATGAGAGTGACACAGCAGCTCCCTGTGTGCACTGCCAACCTTTGGAGTGCAAGACACCCCTCCGGAGAGCACGGTGGCAGTGCCAGGCTGTGAGCAGCTCCGTGTGCTCCACTGGAGCAAAGCTTTCCAAGCCCCAAACTGGTCTTGACCTGTTTCCAGTACCCAAACAGGTGCCAAGTTTTTGGGCTCTGATGCATGAAAAGGACCCAGCGCCTGTTAAAGTCAAGGACTTGTTAGGGAGTGCCATAAAGAGCTTGATGGAAGCAAAGAGCCTGGGATATGACAGCAAAGAACACAGAGAAAGTGACATTTTGCCAAAAGGATAAGCACTGGCAGATGAATGGCCACACGATGGTCTAAGTACGGTTCTTATCTATGAGACTGAATGATATTTTCTGGTGAACAATACTCCAAGAACCAGTATGTAACAAAGGGGAGGAAGAGTTAATTAAATCATAGCTTGAAAATGGACAGGTTGCCTATGCCATGTCTTGGAACTTTCCAAGTTTGTAGAGTGCAATTGTCTGCTTCAAGCACAAGGATGTCTGGAGCAGCTGCAATCTAGCATGGAACAAACATGCATCTTGTTTTAAAAATAACATGCTCCACATTTGCTAAGCTATGTTTTCAAGGTAAATCTATTAATTTACCCTTCATCTTGTCTAGCAAGAAATCTGACATGAAGTAACCTGACATGCATGAAGCAGCCTGTACTACGGTGGGTGGCAAATCTGTTCACTGACAAACTTCTAGAAACCCTGGAGGCTCTGGAGGTGCCCCAAAGCAGCAGGACAATCTGCTGCAGCCCTTCCTGGGCCTTAGCTCCAGGTGAAGAACACACAGGACCATATTGTGGGGCGTTCTTCTCTCTTGGCAAGCAGCGGCCAAGCATCGTTGGCAAATGGCAGCAGAGCAGGGGAAACAAATGAGAGGTCGTGAGGATCACCATCAAAATGGATTTATTGGCAAATGCCTGGTGCAAGACAAATAACTACAGAGAAGCAGGAGCATCAGAAACACCTGTGTTCACCAACTGCCTTGCCAATCACTACAAACTGTCCATTTCCATGCCTGCAGATCTGCATCAGAACACTCAAAGCTTATTCTTTGATGTACCGAACATTTGTTGCTCCTGTATTATTACTGAGATACAGGATATCACGTGGAATTGTATAACTTAATTATGTGGAAAAAAAAATAGTTTGAAATGCTTAGTTTGAAAACAAACTGGAGTACAAACAGGCTTAGTTTTCCTGTCAAAGCTCCCTCTTTTCCTGTGCCAATCAATTTTGGGTAGAAACTGCTTAAAAACTACCTCTGGATAGCTGTTGATCAGCTCTGTAAAACCCAAGGCTAGTGATGATAAAATATAGCAGCAGTAAAATTACACTAAATTATCAAACCCATGCATTCTCATAGTCTAAGGAACAATCAAAAGGCATCACCACAAGAAAAAGAAAGAAATAACCTATATATCCAAAGGTGTCTGCAGAATTTTGATTTAGTACTGCAGGTCAATCCATCCTAAACTACTATCAAACAGTAATGACACCATTCATCATTCTTTTAACTGGAAGTAAGGACAAGCTCTCTAGTGCTGTGTGGGGAAACAGGAATTTTTGCTCCTCAAAAGACAGAGAATTTGGATTCTCCAAACTGAAGTGGAAAATGCAAAAATTAGACCAAAAGTATTTTACAGGGACATTTCAAAAAGTCAGTTTAGTTCTTCAGACATTCAGATGATTTTGATTTTTTTTTTTTTTTTTTACTATGCAATAAAGTTGAAAAGAATCTTAACTGCAAAATTCCCAAATTATGCCAAGTGGAACCTTCAACAATTAATCACTTACTCTTTCATTATTCCAAGCTTATACAAGATGAAATTTATCTACTCCCCTCCTCCCCAGAGAGGCTTTTGTTCATCAGGCATTTATTTAAAAATACTCTGCCAATTTCCATGCACGTTGCAGAGAAAAATAGATGCTTTTTATAGATTTATTTAATTCACAGATGCTATTTTAATTGGTCTCCCATATGATGGTCTCTCACTGGGAATCTGGATGGCTCTGGGGAATTGGCAGCAACTTGCAGAGCTTTTCCAGGTCAGTGATTCAGATGTAACCAGCGTCACTGGTGGCTGAGAATTAATGTGGAGAAAACTATTTGATGGCCTACATGGAACAATGATTTCACTCCAGTTGTGGTTTGACAGATTACCAGCAAAACAAATCAGTGCTCTTATGGGGTTTTTTTTGGAAACAGACCCAGAAAATTAGCTTCTGCAAATTATCTTTCCCATTAGGGCTGAAGGCAGCTTTCAGAGCCACAAGCATGAAGCCTTTATTATCAGTTCACCTTTTTCATGATTATTTATGAAGATTTCATGTTTTTTTCCGAATTCTAACACTGGAATGTTCTGGGAACTGCTTGCCATGCTCTGCTTTAGACTAAGAAGGTTGATCTCTTGAAGCTTCATCTATTGTCCCAGGATGAGTGGAAGGGAGAGAAAAGAGAGGGAAGGAGATGCTTGTCCTGCATTATTCTGTTCAGAACCTCACTGTGGCAATTTGGAGCATCTTTCTGCAGTGATGGAGAGACTGCCTTGGGCACGTAACCTTTAGGAGGATAACATTTGCTTTTGTAACCTTCTCCCTCATGTCCCTGCAAACATACTGCAAGTATTAGGCTGGGCTGTCAGAAAACGTGTCAGACCACGAATTGGGATACAAACATTAGCACATTATACACAAACATTAGCACAGCAGTAAGGACTTGATCCCTCATCAAAGATTCCAGTAAATCCGAACTGCATGTTTTGCTTACCATTTCTAGTAAAAAAAAACCAGACAATTTTCCACCTCACACTCCTGTTTGATTAGCACATGCTTGATTTCTAAACTCCCATTCATCACACCAACAAGGCTTCCTCAAGAATTGGCTTTTAAAACAGCAGCGCTGTTAAAAGACACAGCTCAGGCCTTTGCTTCTTTTTTTTCTCCTCACAGAAAGAATTCACGAAGAAAACTTGCATGTGTAGTGAAATGCTGTTCTCACAGGCCACAAGATGCTGCAGTCTTCAAGGACTGGATGCACAGATTCAGCTAAAATTAACGTATAGAACTAGGATGAACGGAAGACGCATACATTCTTCAAATTTTTTATAACCTTTTCCATTATCTCATTAATTCCTACCAAAAAAAAAAAACCCAAACCCCAACCAAACCTAAACCCCAAGGAGATTAGTTTCTTCCCATTTACTTTGGCTCTCAGTGGTGCACCAACACAGGGATATTTGGCCTGTTCTTCTTGGGAGGTTTGTAATGAATTGCCTCTGGTAACAAACTAATGAGGTTGTCAGAAGCTACAACAGAACAGTTTTGCAATTTATATGAGCAGGATAGGGTCTGTTCAAAATATATAAAAAGGTAGACAGAATCCATCTCTCCTCAGTGCTATACAGAGAAGAAAAGGCACAAACATCTTTGTTTAGTGTCATGTAAGTAAAAAGAGTAAAAAGGCAGAATGGGAAATGAAAAATTTCCCTGGAGAAAGAAGAAAAAGATGCAGAAAGAAATCTAATGACCCATTTTGTCCATGGCAATGGAATTGGGAAGCAATATGCAGCTAAAGGCAAGATACTAAGTACTTGTCTGGTTTTAAAAGTGAAATTTTTCTACTTCCTATTCCTAACTCATTCAATAGTGCTTTGTGCAAGGAAAGAGAAACTGTCTATGCCTAAAGATTTCTTCTCTGCTTCACATACTTTGGAGATCTGGAGTTAAGAAGTTCAAATTCAGTTTACAATTTATAGCTCCCATGAGAAGATTAGAAATCCAAACTGACTAGAAAGAGGGAGGAAAGCAAACTTCTGTTACTTGACACTAAAGGCAGAGGATGCTGGGCTTCCTTCTATGCAACAGTGACAGCTGATTTTCTACTCTTTTTTTTTTCCCCCTCCTGCTATTCAATGGTCAATTTGCAGCTAGCTTTATTATCTTCTGAAAGTGTCAATGGTTGGGAAGAGCTGTTTGAAATCCACGGCAGTCCCCAATCCCACAGAAGAATTTAAATAGGTAAACTGCTGTGCAGTAATGCAGAAATTAGTAGGTATAATACATCATCTCCCACTATGGCTGTCAGTTCTGGAAGGTCTTGGTTCAGTGCCAGGATGCAGTCAGGCTGTACAGGAGGCTGCACACCACAGAGCCTCCTGACAGCACAGCTCTGGCAACCTGGATGACAGTCCCCAGGCTTCCAGGACCTGCCTGAGCACGGAAAAAAAGCAGCAGAAAACGAGCATTTGCTCTTGAAGGGGTCATTCTGATGACCATGAACAAAGTAGTGCAGAGGTAGATAACTCCCAGTCACAGGAACTGGTACCATATTGATATCCAGGATGCAGGAAGACATGAGCTGGTGAAAATTTTCATGGACCACTTAAAGATGCAGTTATTGAAGTGAACAGAGCACCCAGGCTTATTGTGCTAACCCTGTGAGGAGCACTCATGCCTTGTCACACTGTCATGGAAGCATATGTGACAGCAGAATCACTCTGTGCCAGGGTGACACAGTTCCCAATCCACACTTATCCTGAAGTGTGGTAGAACTTCTGGTCAGACTCATTTTAAACTCTGTTACTACTCCCCAAAGTGAAGCTAGCAGAGCCCCTTTTGGTGAAATATTTTTCTGTGTTGCCACTGGTTTCTTGTATTGTTTTGCAAAGTACTGAATTATTCATTTTAAAAATAAGGATGCTACAGAAGTAAGATTTTGAGACTAGGTATTTCAAGTGTTCATTTTTATGTTTACATGCATGACAAGCTCTTGACTTTTTTCTTGGCAAGAGGGTGGATGTTGACTTCAACTTGAGAAAGCCAACCTCTAGTTGGCTGCTCTAATTGCTGTGCAGACAAGCAGGGTGTTTTTAACTTGCTATAAAAAAAAAACCTGGCCAAAACCTCTGTTTCCTATAACGACTGTGACAGCAGCTAGATGAAGAAACTCAGTTTTAACCCTTGACTTGAAGGCTTATTATGAGTGTCAGGGGAAAAAAGGATTTGGCTTTATTGTCTTTGATTATGCTCGTGGTCCAGCACAACCCGACCTTCTGTGGACCCTCTTCCCTACATTTACAGAGGTGAGCACTTCCAGAAGGGATTTTATCCTACAGTAGGGTGGAGGGCATCATTCTCTAGGAGTGGTTACCTCTCTGTGTGAAACAATTTAAAATAGCTCCTGACTCTGGGGTTGCAAAAACAAAATAAAAGGCATCTCACAGTATGTTCTCACGTTCCTCCTATAGACCACAATTTGCTGGAAAATTAACAGCTACAGTCACATGATGTGGTGAGATAACCTCAGATCATTGGTCACGACTGCTAAATGTCTCAGCCCTAAAAAGCACCTTAAGGGAAATTTTGTATGGGTGAACATATAGAGAGAATTTCAAATAAACACTCGGTGAGATATTGATTGTAGTAAGTATAAATTTAAAACTAGGTAAATCATCCTTGTGAAATGCTTGGGGGGTTTTGGTTGGTTTGTTGGTTTTTGGTTGGTTGGTTTGGGTTTTTTGTTGTTGTTGGTTGGTTGGTTTGGGGTTTTTTCTGGTTCCTGTGTAAGCTGCTTAAGATTTCTCCTAACTTAAGGTGCACACAAGCTCCGGCTGATGATCCTCATTGCTCCTCGTTTTAAGGAAATACGACACAAAGAGAATATTTTCAGTGTAACTAAAAAAATTTGGGGTAGCCACAGCACCCAGCAAAGAGTTTAGAGTAAATTCTTTGGGGAAAAGATCATTTGCCACCACTCAAGGCATTGCACAGATGAAGCATGCACACATTCCAGGGACAGATGTTCCCTGTTCTCCAGAGTATCCCAGCAGGCTGTTGTTAGCTAAGGAGAGCAGGCATCATTTTTACTGTTTCAGGAGAAAGCAATGAATACTTTACGTGTAGGCACTTTGGAAACGTGCCTGAGTGACACACAAGAAGACCAACTCAAGTCCCAGCAGAAAGGGAAAATTAAATGTGAACAGATGGGCTAATTCAGCATTTTCAAGGAGTGGAATTTCAACGTGAAAGAAACCTAGCCAGCTACAGATGAAAAGACCTGTCTCAGTTCAATCTTCAAGCTATAATAGCAGACTCTGGATTTTTTTTCCTCCATCAAATCAGTCTTCTTGAGGAAGCTGGCCTTTCAGTGGGCTTGAAGCAGTCAAATAACCTTCCCACTCTTGGGGGTTCAGTTTCAAATCAAAATTCAAGGTACCACTCACTAGACTTGTTGCTCTCAGTCTATTCAAGAAAAACGAAGCCCATCTGCACAGTTTGCTATTCATGTGTGCCAACATCATCTGTTTGGAAAAGGTCAGGGTAGAAGAAAAAGTTTTCATGGGTCAGCCTGTGTGTGCCCTACCAGAGGTACACACAGATACTGAAACAACTAATTTCAGTTTTCCAGCATAAACTGATGATCCACGACTTTTCTGGATAAAGGATTAAAAATGCTTAACTGAAAACAAAGAACAGGTGGAAGAACACCCAACAAGCTCAATCTCACTTGCCAAAGTTCCCAACCACACAAACTTCAGTTGCTTGTAACCTACCAGTAGCACAGTGAACCATGTAAGGTGGGTTGTGGCACGGGATAACAGTAAGAGTGTGGAAAAAAAGTGACTCAACTAAAACCTACAGGTATTTTCACAGAAAGTTCTTTTTTTGAGGAAAGTCAGGTGGGCAATGCAGGACAGAAAGAATGTGAATAGAGGTAGGAACATTTTAAGGCTGTGACAGAACTCAAACTTATATTATCTGAATTCCATCAAGCATCTTGAAGCTTACCGTCTTCTCAGAAAGAAAAATTAGTTCTTAATGTCAAGTAATTATATTTCATCTGGAGTTTATAATCTATTCATATGGGCTCTGCTGCCATTATAGATTATGAACACAAACCTAAAAAGGAAAAAGATCCATACTTGTTTGCCCATAATCTAGTTGTTCATTCTTTCTATCTCTTTCCAAGGATACATTTGATTCGGTGCTTCTTCCTTGCTTTGGATTGTTTATGGAACCAACACAGATTGTTCCCCTCACAACCCTGAAACACTAACTCTCAGCTGCTGGGATAACACAGAGATCAGCAAGGGATCACTGGCCAGGCTGAAAGCAGCTCAGGCTCTAGAGAGTGAATTGTTCAAGACTCAGGTCTGCAATGACCAGTGTCAGATGCAATTAGGGATCCCATTTATTGTCCTCGTTCTAGCTCTGTGTTTATCTAGTGGCTGTTAGAAGCACGTTTGAATCGACCTGAAACAGGAATCTGTGATCAATGGACAGTGGGAGACTGATCTGTGCTCCAGATTCCATCATTGAACAGCATGTGCATGCAAGCTGATGGTGTTTAAGAGAAAGGAAGTGAACTGGTTCTGAAGCTAAAGGGAGCAGAGTAGCTGGGGAATTCTTGTTATCCTACCTGGTATGTACAGACTGGATAAGTTTCACTCCACTGTCATCCTTTCACAGTGATTTTCCATGATATACTAAGGAGCAAAGCTGAAATCCTTCCAGGAAAGTAAGGATACTGATCTATCAAGGGATAAAAAGGTGTATCTGGGAACCAGTGGCAACACTACAGACATACAATGAAGTTGTTGAGCACAACAAGTGCATGAAATAAAAAAATGCGAAGCAGAACAGCAATAAAATAGAAGATGCTGATAGGAGTCAAAATATACCTGTACTAGGAAAAGCAAAATGTATAAGAGAATCAGAACTACACTGTAACAGAACGTAATTACCTTCTTGTAATTACATTGTATTGTAATTGTCAAGTGCATCCCAATCTAGCAACTGCATTGTAATTCTTGCCAATAAAATTTAGATTGAATCACTGAATATGAGACATTGGTTAATAACCAAATCAAAGTACTATAAATGAGGGAAATGCCACAGTAATCTCTCATAAATTTGGTCAAATATCTTTAGTTGAAGAGCCCTGTAGGATCACACTGCAGGTCTACCCAGCTCAATTTCAGAGGAAACAGAATTAGTCCTAGAGAGCTGCCAGTTTAGCTGCATAAATAAAGCCACAGTTCATCATCATCCCCAAGTTTGCAGCATCTTGAAAATCTGCAAGTATAGGAAAACGTAAAAAGCCCCCAAAAGTTAAAAAAACCCCAAAAAACACCAACAAAAACCAACCCCAAACCTTATACACCTGATCATTATTTTAGATATTTTTCAGTTAGACTGGTTTTCAGGCAAGCAATGCAAAGGGGATCAAAGCACAAGTATCTGCAGTTTAGATGAGCAGTCTTCCAAGTCCTCTCACTCTGCTTTTCCCTTTGTAAACTTTTCTGTATTACTGGAGTTTGTGATACACCACTTATCCAACAGGGGCAAGCTCCTTCCTCTGACAGCCTTTACAGCACAGAAGGTTTCACTAGAGCAGGGAGGGAATTTTTCTCCAGAGAAAGCTTCAAATTGGCTTCAGCCAGGTTTTGTATTAGCAATAATAATACAGACTTTTGAAGTTGCAGTTCTGTGTAAGCCAGGGAGGGGATGAGCCCTGCAAAAGCATTCTCTGGCTTTGCTTCTTTCCTTGCCAGAGTACTGCTTCCTTGATCACCACACCACAGTTTGATCATTCTCCTCCACATTCTGCCCTCAGCTGTTCAGTTTCCTATAAGGAACATGGCTGAGTAGAATAAAAGAGCATAGGACAGTGAAGTGACTCCTTTTAGTAATCATCTCCAAAGAAAGGAGACTCCAAGTGAGATGGACTGGCTAAAATAACTTTTGCCTTAGGTTTCAAAACCAGGAGCACTTATGCTTTCGGTAACCTCTCTGTTCTATTGATTCAGGTCTGCTTATCTTAGATCCCTCTTTTTTCCTAATCACATAAGAAAAGTGCCTCGGCTGATAAGAGTTCTGTTTGTCTGCAACAAATATTAGTAGGTGCAAAATTAGAAAGTGGAAAAGGGGGAAGAGTATGCCCTTCCTTTGTTGGAGCCCCTCAGTAATTGTATTTGCTTTCATTAATTTCGATTATATAGCGATGAGTGCAGCTGCAAGATAAATTTGTTTTGCAGGCAAACTAGTAAATACAGCATTGAGGTCTACAGTAAAGGCAGGACTAAATCTGTCCCCAGGTGAAATGGGCTCAGGTATTCTATTCAGACAGGTGGCCTTAGCTTTCACTTCACTTCGTTTCTGCAAACAAACACCACGTTGCATGAGGTGGGTCGTTACTCGGTAGATTTAATTAAAGATGGTGCCTTTCTGTTGTGAGCTGTGTGTTTGTTCAGAAGCAGCAGCATGGGGGGAAAAAACCCAAGCAAGAAAATGATGCCTACACAGATATTCCACAAAAAAGAAGCAGTTTTCTGTTTTTCTGATGGTGTTCATTGGTCTGCTGTCCCATACATGATGAATTAAAGACCCCCTGAAGACTAAGAAGGGAGACAGAAGATGGAGCCTGTGCATGTGCTCAGAGATAAATTACAATGAAGCTGCAGCGAGCCTTTAGCACAGTTGATGGTGTAAATAGAAAGACAATTAGGCTAAACTCAAAGGTCTCCTCCATTAGTGTAAAAGATATTTAGCTGGGACAAAGGAAAGCTGAGTTGTAACTGGATCAGGCTCGGAAGTGTCATGAATGTTTGTCACCTCCATGGTGCAGTGACTACAGAATTAATCACAGTTAAGTGTGAATCCTGAACAGTTTGGCAGTACTGATCGATAAGCCTACCTGACAATGCCTGGGCTTTGATGAGCAGGTGGGCAGAGTTTTGTAACGAGGAATTAATTGATTTGTCAAACAATACTTCAGCTTCCTGACCACAGAAGGACAGACAAAATCCGATTTACCTAACACAAAGCAAAAACCGTTCCACTGATAAGCAAAAGTAAAATTTGTAAAATTGAGTTTAAATAAATATTAGTTCTAAATGGACCACTTCATTACAATTCTAAACTCCTAACTTTGTTAAAGAAAGTATTTGAAAAAGCTGGGTCAGCTAAAATAAACTCAAACATGATACTGAAAACAAAAAACAAAGCATAGGCTATTCAGACTATTTATCTACTCTTCTTTCCTTGCTTCCTTCCCTAAAAGAGAGACCAGTTCAATAACAATTCCATTTGCCAAAAGCACTGCTGTCGCCAGATTAGGCCCCGTAAGAAGTTCTGATCAAAAACATCCCTCATCATTAATTTGCTTTGTTCTAGTCACTGCCACCTTTCACTGGGCTCAGAATCTCCTGCTGCCTGGAACATGCCAGCCACATTCACTCAGCTATTTATGCTTTCATTAGGAACATATCACTACAGATATATTTTCAACCGGCCTACCAGCAAAGTAGTTAAAGATAAATCAGTAGAGCTATAAAACCCAAGCGAGCTAAAATTGCTAAGCTCACAAATAGCAGATTACATCTCCCCCAAATCACAATCAAACATCACTGTGCTCCTGATTTCAAACAGTTCTGTTCCAGCTGTGCTCATTACTCACTATTCATCACTTCCTTTTTTTGAGGATTTTAGGGCCTGAAATTCTCACCCTGGTGTTCCTAACATCCTAAAGGAATACTAAGAACAGCTCCCTAACACTTGGTCCCCAGTACTGTTAGGCCAAAGCCCACATAGACAAAGCATTTCTTCTCACACATGATGCTGTTAATCCCTTATTGAATATAACACAAAATAGTTTTCAAAGCTCCAGAGCTTCCAATTGCTAAGCATCACTTCCTCATACCCTAGGTCATGATCAATAATTTCCTGTATCGCTTCCAAAGTAAACCTGCACCACACCTACACTGCCAGAACTACTGCATAAGTTCTTTGGCTCAGGCTCGTGATGCACACCCAGGAAAACTCACAATTCAAGCTAGGTGTCTAATAACCCTGTCAAAAGCACAGTAAGACTTGAACACCTCAAAATGGATGAATAAGGCAGCACAAGAGAGGAGGAAGGGCTTGCTGGTCGCTGCCTAAGCCACCTAACAAACTGAAAAAGAAGGGAGTGTTTACAATTTCATGACATTTCTCTCCCTGCACCCCAAGCCTGCTATACTTGGATGTAGCCTGAAGAAGACGTGTTGGACAAGGGCCCACAGCTCCTTTTTGCACTCAAAGGCTCCTGCCAGCTCTTTCTCTCTTTTAAGCAGCATTTACTACTCTGCACTCAGATTTGAAGAGAGCAGTGCTGTGTTTACTCCTAACCCTCCCATCTCCACGTCTGTCTCTGACCACCTGGTTATGAGCTGAAGTGGGACCAAGAAGTGGGGCCCTTGGGAACTGAGAAATCTAAGCTGGAATCTCCTTCACCTGAGAGAGTTATTGATCCAGGACTCTTAATTGATGATCACCAAGCACACTGATCTATCTTACACACAAGGTGGGTGGCCTGTCTTGTACCATAACAGCCTTTCCCCTCCTTATGGACATCAGCATTTCACCATTCAGGGCAGAGCAACAACTAACTTTGAGGCTACCCAACTAGTTAGAAAGCAATATGTTTAACCCAGCCATGCTGCCTGTGCCTTTTTACAGGCTTCCAAGTTAGGTACAAACCACAGCAAGGAATAATATTTTTTTACCTAAACTACACTATCATAACCAATGCACTTATTTTTTTAGCACCTTAATCCTTTGAAACAAACAAACCAACCAAAACCAAACTGGAGGCCTACAAAATCTTATTTCTGACTCTCAGCTGGCCTCAAAATTACCTTAGAGAAAATGAGGCTGATGGATACTAGCCATTAGTCCTTTTAAGCATAGAAAGTACTTTTCTCATACTGTCATGAAAAATTAAGCATATTCTTTGAAAGAAGGAAAGACTTGAATAAAAATCTGCTGTCAATCAGTCATGGGCATCAAGGAACAGCAGCAGCTACTCCTTGTGCTTGAACTCTGTTCATTGGACATTTTTCCCCAGCATCTGCACCGACAGATCTTCACTGGATAATTTATTACCAGAGACTGATGACTGTGTCAGCAGCCCTTCACTTCTGTTTTTGGATTGTCTGACCCAGGACACTGTTCATTATGACAAAGTCATCAGCTACACAAAAACAACCTCATTACAAAAAAAGCAGATGTGATGGACTGAGGAACAGAGATGAGATAAATGTGATGTGACTGGTCAGGGATCAGCTCTTGAAGCATCTTCATATGCAATCATAACATGTGGAAAAAAGCCTAGCTAACTAACTAAACACCAAACAAGAGCTTGCTCCTCAATGTTTCATCTTATTCTGAAGATGAATTGTGTTGAGTGCTTTCAGGTGGATGTTAGAACCAGTCACAGCGTAGAAGAAGAAAGATTGTGTCAGCAGAACCTTGACAAAATAATGGGGATCACTGTCTACTTAGGATCATCCACTTGCAGTTCAGACTTCTGTGAAAGGAATTCAGAAGGAATCTGGTAACTCATTCACCAGGACTCCTGTGAGCCTGGGTGTTTCTATCTATCAGGCAATATGAGTGAAGAAGCCAGGATTCACCACAGAACAGGCAATCTTTGCCCTTGGAGAAATCGAAAAAGTGAAGAGAAAGCCTTGGAGAAATCTTTGCCCTTGGAGAAATCGAAAACATGATCAAGCTTCTGCCAGGAATGAGAGACTTTTTAAATCCTGTCTCTGGGCAGAGGATGCAACAAATGACCTTGTGAGACCCTAATAATCTTATTTCTTATGGAAAAACAACCATTTTCTGACCCGGCCGGTAGACAGAGTTCATGCTTTCCCTTCTCAATTCTCTTCCAGGCAGAGCAGGCTGCTGTTTAGATAAATATACTTGGAAAAACTGACCCTGGATAGAGAGATTGCCATCTAGAGAGAGCTGAGGTTAGGAAGTATTACTTTCTCCATTTTGTGGACTGCCTGTTAGATGGGAAGAAGAGAAGCCTCAGGGAGGAAGAAGTTTAAGCTCTTATTCACAGCTGAAGCCCTGATACCCTCTTGACCCTTCCTGCCTGAAGGTAGGTACTGGCTTAAATGCATTCTTAAATCAGGAACTGACAGAACAAATGACTCATTTAACTCAAGGGAATCTGTGCTACAGCCAGAATTGGAGTCCATGTACACAAGTGGTTGGACTGTGAATCAGGAACAATTTCATCCTTTGCCTCTCTGTAGTACTGCAAGCGGGAAAGGCTTGATGTTTATCTGATTTAACACAAGCCATGCTAAATACTGTACCTAAAATGGAACACAGAAATGGTGGATGGGGAAGAGGAGGCAGACAAATAGGCTGCGAGGGAGAAGAATTAGGGATGACATTTTATGTCTTTTAAAAGTCTGACCTTTTGGAAATATCACTGTGTACGTTTTAAATATTAATAAAGGCAGTAGCTGTTAGGAGGCACAGGGCTGTTGTCAGGGGGTGACCTTTTATTGAAGTAAAAGAAAATTGACAGTTTTATTAGCCATAGACCACTGCAAACAGCGGCTACAGGAAAAAAGCAAGCAAGAAAGCTGTCACTGTAATTAGCTACATTCTGTAAATTAATCTGAGGATGTGTCTGTGCCCAAACATTGCTGCAGGTCCCTCTGTATCTTAGCCTAGACTTGCCAAACAGCTTGAGAGCTAAAAGGATAGCATATCCCATTTCAGTTCTTTCAAGAGATACTGTTCCTAGAGAAAACAACCATGACACTGGGATCCTCATGACTCTGGGATCATCACTTCTGTGTCCCCCTCTACGCACCTCCCTCAGCTCCCAGCAAGGCGAGAATCCTTTTCAAGCATCACCAACAGGCACTAAATCAAGGATCAGACAGCAATTACCTCAGACCTATTTTTGCTTTTCACTACTAATTCATTAAAAGATGCTTCTTCAAATTACCTAGGCTTACTCCTTACTACTTACCTAGACTAGAATTTTGATGCTACATGAGTAGGAAAGAAACAATCATTCTGATTCTTCATCCCAAACCCTTTGGGGTTTTTACTAGAAGTAAGCTGAATTAACTTCTTGTCTTCATTTTGCTAGCAGGAATCTCAAGGGTTCAGCTGTGTGTAATCCAAGGCCAGCTGATACAGCACAGCTGTGTAGTAACCTTGACTCCAACTTCTGAGAAAATTGCTAAGCTGTGAGAATGAGCTGGGAAAAACAAATGGAGTAGACCTGTCCCAGTTAAGAAAAGTAAAATTGTAGGCAAAGGTAAGACTGTCCAGATGGGTGAGTTACAAGCTCAAGGACTTGAGAGGAAAAAGAATCCCACCAACATGAAAATGTTTTAAGCCCTGCAGGGAAAAAAAAACCACACCCAAAAGAGACTTGGAAGTTGAAGGTACATCATCAAGGATCTCTGTCCCAAAGAGGAACACAAGTCATTCCTTGCCCACCTGACTGCCTAGCCACTTGCTTTTATCCAGGCAAGAACAGCTTTAAGAAGAGTTAATTCAGACTCTTCAACTCCTAGTGGGAATGAGGGATCAGAGAAGGAATGAAAACAAAGGAGAGCCGTTGCTTGTCCTCCAGATATCCTTTAGTGACAAACACTACATAACATTCTTGCACTTCACTACCATTTCCTTAATGTGATAAGAGAGGTCTTTCACATGTTTCAGCTCCGTTCAGTGATTTTTTGTTGTGACTTACAGTTCACACCACAGAAAAGGCTGTTTTATAAACTGTGTCTGGCGTAGTCATAGAGGGCAAACTCTGCAGAAGGTATTTCAATGCATGAGATTTAGAGTTGTGCACCCCACAAAGCCAGCTGAATCTCTTCTTGAACATGGGGACACCGCTAAGGGTAGTGGGAACGAGGAGGACATGGAAATAGTGAGCAGCATGGGATTCACTCCAGAGGGAAACAGGTCAGCTTGTCAGCAACTTCCAGCACAAAAAGGACATGGATCTGCTTTAGTGAGTCCAAAGGAGGCCAACAAGTTAATGAGAGGGATGGAGCACCTCTGCTGTTGGGGTTGTTCAGCCTGGAGAAGAGAAGGCTGAGGGGTGACCCAGTCGTGGCCTCCCAGCACCAGGAGGGGCCTACGAGACAATGGGGAGGAGCAACTATTCAAAAGGACCTGCAATGACACAGCAAGGGGTGATAAACTGGCAGAGGGCAGGTTTAGGTAGGATATTAGGCAAGAATTCTTCCTTATGAGGCTGATGAGACACTGGCACTGGGTGCCCAGAGATGTGGCTGTCCTGTCTCTGGAAGTGTTCACAGCCAGGCTGGATGGAGCTCTCAGCAACCTGGTCTAGTGGAAGGCATCACTGCCCCAGCTAGAGGGGTTGGAATCAGATGATCCTGCAGGTCCCTTCCAACCCAAACCATTCTGTGGTGATTCATCTCTCAGCCAAGGACAAGCACACCTACCACAAACCAGCCTTGCTGGTGTAAGCAGTGATTGCTGGCCAATCTGTAGATCCCAAGTTTTCCTACTGACAGAGGAGGTTCCCCTGACACCAAAGAAAGCTTCAAGCATCAGCACCTTGTTACCTAAAAGTCTCTCACACCTTTTCTGTGTTGCCTTCCACAAGCAGCTCCAGCTTTTTCTCTCCTCCTCCTCTCTTCCTTGTGCAGTTCCAGCTGGCTCCTTCCTGTCCCCAGCAGGACCTCCTGTCCCTTCCTCCTCACAGCACGGAGCAGACTCCAACTGCCCTCTCCCACCTCACTCACTCTTTATCACACCCAGAGCTGGGAGGGCAAGGCTGTTCCCACTCTTTGATAGTTAATACAACTGCAACATATCGGGGGCAAGACTGCCTTCAGCACTACCTCTGTCTCCCCACATCCTACTGCTCAAACACACTGCAAATATTTACACAGAAGGATAACTAGAACTTTAGAAAATAACTTTTTTTTAATGGAGGTATAATTTCATGTCCATCCTGTTTTTTTTTTCCCCTTTGGAGTTATGTCCTTTAGCTGACAAAACACAAGCTGCATTTGTTTGTAAAAACTGGGAGGATGGGAAAAGGTAAGCCTAAATCAAATATTTATTCTGAATGACAGACTTTAATCAGTTAATGCACATAGAGACACCAACGTGAGCTCGAGAACAGGCTAAAAATATTGTCAGGACGTCACGGGTAAATCAAAGAGCAGAGAAAAGACAGTGAAGTAATTGTAAGGAGATTTACAAGTCTATTGCCTGGAAAAAATATTCCAGGTGCTGCTATTCTTTAAAGCCCAGGAAGGTACTTCAGACACAGAGAATGACAACAGTAACACCAACTCTGTGGAAGCATCTACATCTCTTACTGCTTAGTTCTATTTAGAGGAGCCCAATTTCTCCTTGCTTTCTTAGTATGGAGGAAGTTTAAGATGCCTTGAGGGCATTTTCGTATCACAATGTTAAGGAACACCCAGGAAAGAGAGACAAGTCACTGCATTGAAGCTGAGGCCACAACCAGTCCATGCCAAGGAAGGCAGAGCTGGCACCCAGCACTGCAGTGCAGCTGTTCAACAGCACACAGAAGCTCACACACCCCTCTGGGACAAAAGCTTCAACTGAAAGCAGGGTTAATCCAAGTGATGCCTTCTGACATCGATGGAAACCATTCCCTTTGACTTTACTACCCATTCCTCCTCACACCCCCACCAGTACCCACACCCAAAGGATCCAAAACCTGAAGGTTATGTCAGCATTTACATATCTTATATAAGAGAAAAGAATACGTCTTATCAAGAAGACTAACTGCCAGCTAGAAGTTGGTATGTCATTTTTGTGGTGGTCTCACCAAACTTCTGCTGAATGAAATCTGTGTCTCCTCCCAAGGCACAACACTAAGTACTCTAAAAGTTACTGAGTTTGCAAAACTCCAGTGTGAATGATAGAGTTATTTAAGGATGTAAGGGCAAAAACAGACCAAAGAGGAAATGCTACAGTACATTTTGCAGCAGCAGGAATGAAAACCTTTACACCAACAAGTTCTTAGAGCAAATTTCTTTGATTAAGTTATGGGACCTAAACAAGAAGGAAGCCTCATCCTTCGAGGTCTTGAAGACACCGAGTAGGCTGGGGAAGAGCCTTTGCAGAAGGGATTAAACTTGTTTGAAATGACAGAAATGTATCTGTTCTGAATCAACAAAATGCAGCCCGTCAATAACTTAGACTCTTCACTCTTAGCTGTGGGCAGGGAATCTTCTGAGCACCTTCCATCCCAATCTACGTGTTTCTACTGAAGTAACAATAGCAAAACACAAAATAATGCTCTTTGGTACTGCATTTTCCCTTGGTGTCAGGAAAATGATTCAGTTTTGTGGTTTCCGGTCAGAGAGATGCAGGCAATGACCAGAGGACAGAAGTTTTATGGGTAAATCGATTTTTCTCCTTTGCTTTTCAGAAATATTTTGCTTCTCCCCAGTCCCTGGCATTTATAGCTATCTTGAAGTTGAAAAGCAGATTTCTGCTGAACCACAGCCTAAGGAAACTCCTCGGTGTACATGAAAAGCAAGTTACTCTCCAGGGAAATGGCAAGAGATTGCAGCTTTTTGTCCAGAGATCTGAAGAGATGAAACATCAAATAGATGTGAAACATTCAGATACAGCAAAGAGTAAGAAACCCTTATACCCAGTCTATGAGAAGCACCTTTTTAATGCACTCTTGTCTACAAAATCACTTCCTGTAAATCTATTCATGCCTGTGCAGAGACCCTGCATTAGTCTTACAAACCACTAAACCCTCCAAATTACTTAGATGACCCAAAGTCAGAAAATTTTACTTCTGTGATGCTTAGCAGCTGGTATAAATCAGAATTACAAGTTCAGTCAAAGGGGAGGTCTAGACCAAAACACATCATCCATCAAAACCATGCCTGGGATACCTAAGGAGAGTGACAGGAAAATATGCACATGCCTAATGATACACAACAGAAGAGCCCAATTATCTGCTGAAACAAGATATTCTTTTGGAAAAAGAATGACTGCTACAAATTCACACATCTATTTGTGCTTGCAGCTCAGCATGCCAAAAGGCAAAATAGGGCAAAGGTCTGGGTGTTTTTTTTTTCCCCCCCTGGTTCTTAGGTCTTCCTCACAGTAGGACAAGAAAGCTTATTTTCTTTAAAAACTAGTATTAAAATAGATTTACACCATAAAGATAATTGTTTTTTTCACGCTGCTGTTTCAGCTAAAATATTATCTGGTCTCAGCAGAAGTGCTAATATTTGAATTATCCATTTTTTTCCTTGTGAACTGCAAGGAAGTTACATGATACCAAACAACTGTGACAGAAAAAAGCAGTCCAGATAAACAGGAAGGGAGTAGAAAGCCTGAAGATGTGAGAAAGGGAAGGCTAAGCCTTTTTAGTTATTTTTAAAGAAATCACACCCTTCATATTTACAGAGCATGTTGCATCTGGGGGGATGTGCAGGTGTTTTGGCATATTCTAGAGATACCAGCAATATCCAGGCCAACATTTGGAAGTCAACACAGGCATTTTAATCAACAGCCTGTTCTGTCTTTGCACATACATTTCCTGAGGGTGTTTCCTACCTCTACCAGAGCATGGCGCAAGCAGCTTGTGCTTGTACCAGGGAGATGAGTGGGGAAAATGACTTCTTAAAGCATATGGTAAGCTGGGCTGGCCCCATGACAAATAAATTCTATCTTATCTGCTAATGGCAAGGATGAGGAGGAAACAGAGAAGATGCTCAGGTCTGTTGGCTCAAAAAAGTTATGGTCAGCTGTTAGCAGTCCAAGTTGATTTATTTGTCTGACATGAAATTTGCTGCAATTCTGTGTCCAGGGAAGAAAAGCCTTAAATCCCCAGTGCTTTCAGAATAGCAGCTTTCACGATAATGAAAATTCCCACTTCCAGCCAGAGAGCACGTTAACAGTTCCTTCCCCCCTAAAACATGGGTCTGCACTGAGGTTAACAGGCCTCACAATACCCAGCAGAACACCCTCTCATTTTCTTTCAGCAGTAGATGGTCCTTTTATTTTCTATAGGTTCTTTTTATGCAGCACCACCACGTAGGGGTGCTTATCTCCCAATTCACTTGGATTAAGTGGAAGAGAGAAAGTCCAGTGACTTGGGCTAGACATTTTCTGTATGATTGGGGCAATTAGAGTCTGAGGCCCATATTTGCCTTGATTTTTCTTTAAGATAACAACAGGCACACCTCAGCTAGGTCTGTAATTCTTCAAGGCTCCTTATATGCAATAGAGAACAGGCTAAACTGTCTGAAGGTAGTGGTCCTCTTCCCTCACTGTTTTGGAAATGGACTGGGATCTTTAAAGTTAAATGAGCAGCTGATGCTTCAGCTCCCAGGGTATAAAACACTTTGCTACCCTTGAGAATATTACTTTAGAGACCAAAACACATCCACACCACAGGGTCTTACAGGAATGTTGACAATTTTTAAACAAGCCTTATAAAGAGCATTCAGTCTCAATAAAACCTACATGAAAGTCTGGGCTTAATTGCAGGTATGCTACTTCAGAAATCTTTTTGAGCAGGACCACCCTGGAAAAATGGAGCTCCTTCTGACTGAAAGCTGTTAGACAGATGCATCAGTTTCACCCCTGCAGTGATTTAAACCTCTGCAGAGATAGAATTCTCATTTAAAGATTTTTTTTGCAGCCAGTCTCTTGAGGCGTCTCAGCAGCTTCATCTTCAAATACCCCAGTTGTGGGTTGGTTTATGTGTAGATGTCTACAGCTCAGCTGGAGAGAGTGCAGAGGAGAGCCAGGAAAACAATCAGAGGCCTAGAAAACACAGGCTACAGAGCTGGACTTGATGACCCTCAAGAAAAAAAAAAGGTATTACTTCCAAAGCATTCATAGGACAGGAGTCCAGACTGGTGGATCGCAGAAGGAAGAGATTTGAATTGTAGCAGAGGAGATTCCTGTCCACAGTGCAAGAGCACATTCCTCCTATCAATTCATTCAGAAACACATTCTTTTTCATCCTCATTCGTCCACTATTCAACCACTCTAAAAGTACATGGATCTTACACTATTTTAGCTTTTGCATTTCACTGAAACTATTTTTATTGCGGCATGGATGTGATTTCAGAGAGACAGGTACCAACTCAAACCTTCATGTCCAGTAAGAACACTGAGCAATCAAGTTTTCCTGGAGAGCAAGAAGCACTTTCAAAACAAATTTAGAGGAGTGAGCTATAATGGGAGGCCTTTACAAAGGCAGCTTGGAGGTTCTCATCATTTTCCTTAGTTCAAGAAAAGATTAAACGAGACCGAAAATGTAAAATCATCTCTAAAGTCTTGTTCAAGTATTTGAAGGATATATTGAAGGACAGTGTTTCCTGCTTAGACATTTCTCTGTGGGAGCCTAAGCCACTGTTTGTGGCTCAGATTTTTTTCCCATACACCTGCTTTCTTTCACCACGCCCATCAAGTGCTTCCCTGGAGCAGTCCATGCCCCAAACACAGGGGTCTGTGTGACCACATGCAATGCTGGGCTCCAAGTTGCACCTGAGTGCAGAAGCAGCTGCCTGAGACTTTCCCATCCCGTCCACACTGAGCACCTCCAAAATGAAGAAGAGGCGTCACAAGCACTGAGATTGGTTGTAAATTCATCTGTGAACTACTGGCAAGCAGCTGGTCTTCAAGGGAAGAGGCCCTTCTCTGACACCAGTCCCAAGCCATTGCTTCATGTGCTATACTCAGACTTGGCTCAGTGCTGCAAATTCCAGCAGCCATTCAAATATAAAACTCATCTGTCTGCTAAAATGTCAAAGGAATGGGGAGTAGGAAAAAGCAGACACCTGTAAGGCTTTTTACTTCATCTCCAAAGCTCCTTCATGGTTTTTTTCAAAGCAGTATTCCCAGAAACTGATTAAAAACAAGCTGCAAGTTTATGGAGAGTCATTTGTATAAAGATGCAACAAGGGGAAAATGAGAATTAAGCAAGTTCTTTTTTTTCCTGCTGGATCAAGAGGCTGGAGGGCAGCACTCAGCCATCCTGTGCAATCCCAAAGGCACAAAACTTCAAACCAGCTAACTGCTGTGTATGATGGTCACCTCATGAAGTAAGAACTGTCTAGAGGCTGCATGTATAAACCTGAACTCTGCTGTTATAAGGACCAGTATTTCCCTGCAGTATAAATAAAACCTACATCTGGAGTTTTGAATTCTTTGTTCACACTCCTATGTTATGATTGTTCCCGAGCAGTTTTCCCTTTCCCCAGGAGGTGCAAGAAAGCAGCTTAGCTAAGCTTAGCTTAGCTGAGGTAAACACCACTGTTGGTTGTATAAGAGGACTGGCTGGCTGTCTCTCTGGCCAAATACTCTCTCTTTGGTCTACTGGAACAGAGGGAATAGGGCAGAACTTAGAGAACTCACGAGGACAGGACTGTGTCTGTGGAGAGCTGATAGACTGCCAAAGCCCAGGCAGAGGGAATGGATCTTGGGTTCCCAATTCAATAATACAATTAATTTGTTCATATGAAGTGATGGCACATGCCAGACAACTGAAACCTGGGCTAGTGCAGAGCTGCTCTCCTGTTCACAGCACCTACTGAAAGGTGTGGGAACACACTTTTGGGTTTGGCTTTTGGGTCAATGGATAGAGCATGCATCTGCCACTATGTGATACATGGCTATTTCCTGCCCCCAGAGCCCTTTGTCACCCTGTACAAAACCATGAAAACGCTTTTGCCACTTTTTTAGGCCTCTTTGGGCAGTAAACACCATCAATATGTTCCACAATTAGTCACAATCTAATTGCACCTATACATTAGGCTCTGGTTTTAGTTGCACCACCACTAACTGTCATATAATTATTAACACTTCTGACAAAAGAGATTTCTGGAGCCTTTATTTACATGAGTGCTGTAGCACCCCAAATTCTCTGTGCCTGCTCTCTGACAGAGTACTGCATTTGGAAATCGTGAGTGGGAGTTGAAAATAGGTTCAGCATGCAGCTCACACTGTTCCCTTCTCTGACATCCATATGTGGTTTGGACAATCTGGAGTTTTCTTTGAAAGGCCTCGCTCTATTCTGCAAAAGAAAGTTCTACATTTGCTGCTGTTAGGCTCTGTGAGTTGCAGAGCTTTAAGATGCCACTAACACAATAAACAATGATGTTTATAAACAGTCTGATGGCTAAATCACATACAGGATCAAATATTTGCCACACCAGCAATCAAACAAATGGATAAACATGAAGAAAATTATTATAGAACTAGAAATGTTCTATCATTAACCAGCAATCTGCATCTCTTCCTCCAATTAATGCCTAGAAAGGAGATGAGAGTCAGTTGAAACAATTGCTGGCATAACACTTGGTTGATTAGAAATGCAGTAGCAGTCATGGCTTCTACTCCATTGACACAAGGCCCATAATAACAAACCAAGGGATGTCAGTCACTGCTCTCCTGCCAGTAGCTCCTGCTGTAGCAACAGCTTCTGGTGTAAATGCACTCCTCCACTCCTGTCACTCAGCTTGGTAATTGCCTTGCCACTCACATAAAGAAAACCATTTCTGGCTTTGATGGGATTTTGTTGGCTACGTGAAACCGCCCCTGCAATCTCTGCAGCGAGGTGTTAGGTGGGCTACTTTGGTGGATCATAACATGAAACTAATCTGCAAGGAAGCAGGCACAAAGTGAGAGAGGCTTATATGCTGGTAGGTGCTCGGAAAACGGCGCTTTCCACGTGATCGACAAAAGTGAAGCGTTCAATAAGGTGGAACTGAGACAGGAAGAGGAAGAAAAAGCCAGAAGCAAAGGGAAGCAAATTGCACTGCTATTTTCACACCACCAAGAACATCTCTTAGTTCAGCACATCTTTCAGAAGCTCTTATAAAGCCATATATACTTATTTCATACGGCATAGCTAGCTGACTGGCAGTCTCATTTCAGCTTCCTTCATATGTGGTCCTCTCCACAAACTGCACCCTTATCACCATCATGTCATCACTCCCAGCCTGAAGCTGCAGATGCAGAGTTTCCCTCTCAGTATGTGACATGCAGCATTCTTCTCACTTCACCACCTCATTCCTAGAATGAGGTCACCCAGCATTCGACATTTCAGTCTGCTTCTCACCTGAGGGGAGCCCACAGTGCAGCTGCAGGTTCAGGTTTTGGGACACCTGAGGCCCTCCCCAAGCTCTTCATGCCTCTGCCTGACCCTGGCTTGACTTAGGAGAACAACACGTGCAAGGACAACCTCTAGGATGGTAAGCAGCAACTAACCTTGTCTGCTTTACCTTTCCTGTTTTCCAGACTCTGTGCTGCCCAGGGGTGCAGTTCTGAGCCTCACATGCAGTGTCAGTCAGCTCTGCACAGAGTAGGGACACAAAACAAATCCTTTTCCTGCTGGAGACCAAGGACAATGGTTACAAGTTTCAGGCCCAAAAACACAAACAACGGTGGGGTGAAGAGAGAAACAACAAGGATGGGACTTCATAACCCAAAGCTGTAATTGGACAATTAACCTCAATATGCAAATGGACCAAAACTTATAAAAGTGTCAGATCTTGTGACCGTTTGTCCATTTTGTGACCATTTTGGGTCCACCTTGGGTGTAGCTCTGGCCAGGCTCTTGTGCTGCCCAAGGTGGACCTTAAAGGCCTTTTAATAAACACCTACTTGATTCTCTTAGCTCTGTCCAGTCTTTGTTCCAGGTCAGTGTCCCCAAGGCATCGCCATCACAGCCAGAACAGCAACAGAGACACGACTTTCTTCTCCCCTGCCTCTTGCCTCCCAGGTGGGTTTACACTGAGCTTGTCATGGACAGGTATAAGAAACATTCAGTTTATATGATGGTTCAAAACTTGATCAGAAATACAATTTGTGAGTAGCAAGTTGAGGACAGAGTAAATGGAAAGATGTACAGAAAAGAGTGTTTCAAGACTCCTTTTGGATGAAAAGCCATATCAAGAACGGGACAAGGAGGCTTCAAATTAAAGGAAAAATGTAACCGTTCCACAGTATCAGCCAGAGAACATCTCTAGTGTTATAATTCAATTTTCCCTTGCAGGCATAAGGGACAGGATGAAACAGCCAAGCTGCCCATGAACAGACACAAGAGCTTTGCTTTTACATTTGCCAAAGAGCCAGAGTGAAGCATTATGTACAATTTATGCCAATTATTATCATTTACACATTTTTCCACCAGAAAAAGAAAGCACAACTTACTGAAGTCCCAGAAACCAAGGACACCAGAAATACCAGGGAGTATGGGGGCTGACCAACATGCAGGCACATTCCAACAGGGGACTTGTTCTAATATCTGATAGGGCAAGCATAATGAGCCAAACCATCTATTTCAGTTGTTCCCAATGAAGTTTTGGGTTTATTCCATATCTGCTCCTTTAATACTCGATATTGCTGTCCCAAGATCCTCTGACAGGACTAGAATTAACTGTCTTCAGCAAGCTTTTCTATTTCTGAGCACTCTCCTGAGAGAGATGAATCATGAATTTCTTAAATGCACCAGGCTCCTCATCCCTTCATAGCATTGTCTATATCTTAACTGCAGCACAAACTTTTAACAAGTAAAAATATATTAAGTTAATGGAAAAAAGCCCTTCCATTCTTAGTCCAAATGGTTCTACTTCAATTGCAGTATATTTCATCACAGCAATATTAAGATACTTCCAAAACTGCTCTTGCAGTTCAAGGAGGCAAAAAGGCCTATTTGCTTCAAGGGGACATCAGATCTAATGTTTTGATTGATTACAGCACTTTTTCCTATAGGAACACTTGGATACACACAAAGCATGGATTTAAGGAAACTAAAGCTCACTGGTTCTCCCTCTCCCCCAAAAGAGAGCATGACAACTATTCTTACCTTCAGAAAAGGCATGACAGCTGTTGATGTACATCTTCAGAGGTATCCAAAACCCCCAAAGCTGTCAGGATTTACACCCTTGTGGATTGTAGAATAGCACAAAAGGAATATTCAAGGATTAATTTTTTTTTCCAAACAACACAGAATAAAGGTCTTAGTAGTATTATTCTTTCATGTTTTTAATATTGGGAAAAAACCCCAAATCAACAAAACTATATTTAAAATAAAAAGCCCTCCTTGGCAGGTAGCCTGACTTCGTATTGATCACTTCTTGTTCTTCACATATGGTGAGATGTTATTTATAATGCTGACTACACACTAAATAAAGAGACGGATACACACAGGGTAATATCCAAAATAACCCAGTGTTGGGCTTTCCTGTAAATGAGATCGCCAGCAGTACCCCAGAGTGGATTTGTGCCCTATTTTTGGTACTTCATATTTCTTTAGCATAGCATTCCTCAAAACCAATAACTAAACATAAAATCTACAAGCTTAAAATACAGCCTAGGCGAAACCAATCCACAAAATACAAAGAACTGTTGAGGCAGAATTTAAAATGTAATCACAAATTTAGGACAGTTTCCCACACATGCTCCTCTCTTCAAAGTTGTCAATAAATCTTACACTCTATTCCCACTGTCTCCAGCTTTTTATTATTTTCCTCATATTTATTTTTCCTTCCAATCAAAAGCCTCTTTCCTGTTTCCTTATTTGAAAACTGAAAAAAGAAATACATTTTGCAGAATCACTATGTAGACAGATAAGAAACTACTGCATATTTCAAAGAGAAAGTTTCACACTCAATACATGGAAAAATGGAATCAAATGTGCACACCACTTGTAGAAAAAGCAGAAGAGGCTTCCAAGCAAAATTTTCAAGCTGTAGGGATTTGTCCAGTACGTATTTGCTCTGATGAGCTTGTAAAAACCAAACAAAACCAAAAACTAACCACAAAATAACAACTACCATAACTGATAGGTAGCATCAGCATTGTGTTCTGTAAAACCTTCCTTGCACCACTTCTGATTTCACTCTGCACCCACTTTATTGTGCTTGTGCCTTTCAAGTGCAGGAAACAGAGCAAGGTCTACTTGGGAAAATAACCCATTTGGAACAAAATTACAAAACCTCCATCCAAACCCTTCCCACTTCTATCAAAAAAACCAAACCATAGGGCCAGGCCAGGAAGAAAACAAGGGCATTTACAAAAAAAAAAAGAAAGGAAAAACCCTCTTTCATCAGCATAGCAATAAATAGCAAAAACAGGCAGCAACAAATAAAAACAAGAATTAGCACAGAGACCTCAGCCTGCACTTCTCTAAGTGTTTAACCCTTGCTCCCTTACCTTGTGAGCTCACTTAATCTCCTCCCCTTTGTGCTTTTTTCCTGTTCCTGAGGTCCCTACTTGTTACTCACTTGTCTCCAGATCAGTTGGCTAATTCAGCTCTGACAGCTATTAGTCACTAGCTAACCTGGCACCAGCTTTTACCCAAATGTCTGTATTTACTCATTTATCCTTTCCCTTCTTTGGGGGGAAGATCAAAAAGTCAGCACACTGCAGACATGAAGAGAAGGAAGAACCTCAGATATTAGCATAGAGCGCATCTCTCACACTTAATTAATATCAAATTTATGAATATTCATGCAAGGAACACCTAGGCCAAGATAGAGAAGGGTGTTTTGGGGAGAAGAAACAAATGCAGCTGCTGATTATCTTTGTAAAGGCCCACATGAAAGCTGTCACAACTGTGGCTGATTGTAAGAAAAGGTGTTTCATGTGCCCCAAGAACCATTCTTAAAGCAATGTAATACAAACTTTGGGATATCTCTGTTTGGCAGAACAAACTCTGAAATGACTAGTGTGTAGCAACGTGGTCACTTGCATGGTCGCTGAAAAAGTGTGATGAAGCCAAAGGACATAAATGTTGTGCAAGTAGACTCATGGGATTAATAAAACATCACATAAGGGCTTCTAAATGCAGTTTAGCTCACCTTCTGAAGAGAACAGGAGAAGCTCAGCCCTTCAGCAACATTCTTCACAGAGCAGAGCTGTCATGCTTCATGTTGAAGCTATCCCATTAGCTGATGTGAACGTGCAACACCCACGCCAAGGCTGCAGGGGAGCAGGAGACCCTAAGTGAGCAAAGAAACAGAGATCCTTCCAGCTTTGTTGGCATTCCATAGCAACAAGAAAGCCCTTGCATATTTAAGATAATGGGAACACCAGGATGACAACCCACTCAGAAATCCAGCCCCACGCAGGGGGAATTTGGCTGAATTGGCCCCTTGATTTTGATAGCTGAGAGGAGAAACCCTAAGTGACAGCCAGAACAAGAGGTTGTTGTTAGAGTCACTGTAGGTTTCCTGAATGTTTGGGGATTTTTGCTGTGCCTGTAAGTGCTTCCAAGGTTGTAATCAAGAGCTCAATCCTTTGTTGCTACACAATCAATTTGGTTTCTTGAGTTTACATTCTTGTTTGAACTTGCCTGCTGTTGGTGACCCTGGGGTAGGCTCTGCCAAGCTGAGGTTTGTCATTTCTCCACAGGACAGCAATAAAAGAAATAAAAGAAGATCCCACAAAGAATGTCTCACCGAGAAAACTGGGTGCTCTGAAGACTGCTGTCATCAAGATACAGGACACAGGAAAAGAAACCAAGTATGTTATGACAGATACTTTTCAGTGACCTGCAAGTAGGGGAAGAGATGGTTTATGACATGAGGGAATCCCACAGTGTCTCATCTTGATGTCAGCAGAACCTCAGAGCAGTGGTCTGTAAGCTTAGAAGAAAACATGACTTTCATCCACCAACCTGAATTTCAGAGAGTGTTTACGTATTCATTTGCTCTTCAGGCTGCATTGGCAGAACTCTGGGTGTCAGTTTTAAGAGCTGCCTGATTGTTAGCAGCTGTACCTGATTATGTAAAACCTCAAAAATTATGTAAACCCCTCATTTTTATCTACGACTTCAAGAAAAATCCATTGATTGCCCCATGCTAATCCAGTCATTTATTATGGTTGTTAGGCTGTTATAAATCCCAGGGAACCTTAACAGATCTCACTGGTTTAGATAGTGGATTTATAAGAAACATTTGGCAAATCAAATCGTTTGGAGGAAAAAATGGTCCTGTCTCTGAGCCATCAGCCCCCAGAAGCACCAGCTCCTTGTGTCTCCTTCTCCAGTGTGCTAGGCAAAATGCCCCCCAGGCTCTCTGGTTTTCTACAAGTCCATCCTGGGGGACACTAACAACCACAGACTGACTGGGAACCAGTTCCAGAGACAGATGGATCAACCACAGGGAGGGAAGGCCTGGGGCTGCCTCCAGGTCACACGAGGTGACCAGAAACTGCAGCCCTTGGCAGGGCAGGACACCCTGGCTCCAAAACCAGGCAGCCACCGTGGCCACCTCTGAGAGTCACTCCAATACTGTTTCCAGGAGATGCCTTCTGCACACCCCAGCAGGTCCCTGCTCCTGCCTGCACTTGGAGCAAAACAAAACCAAACCCTTTGGCTGAGTTTTTCAAAAGCTCCTTAAGAGGCTTGTGACTGGGACCTAGTTTAGGTCAGCCTGCTGCTTTTGAAAACTTCTTCTTGTCTGTAGCGTATTTTGTGTAAAACATTAATGGATAAACATCCTGGGAATGAATGCTTTCTGACTCATGGTGACTGCATAATACAAAGAGAAATAACACCTAGAAATTACCACTGATTTACGATTGCAAACTATTTATTCTCAGCCAGCTGGCTTGTGATATGAGCTGCTCTGTATTTAAAGCATAGCTTCCTCCCTTGCTTGTCTCAGTTTGGGTGACTTTTATGGGGTCTCTTTGCAAAGTTCTTTTACCAGGGCAGTGATTTGCAGTTCACATAAGTCACCAGGCTCTTGCATTAAGACCTTATGTTACAGATAATGCAATTTAAGATGCTGATTACAGAATGGTTCTGTGAAATAGGACGGAAACTTTTGCCGGTCTGTGAGGCTGTTCTGCTTCTCTTGAAGCACAAATGAGTTTATTTTGTCATCTCCTAAAGATCAGCCACTTCCTTGGCAGCACACACACACACAGGATGTATTTTCTGCTAACCCTATGGTTATTCATCTGGCTTGTGGCAGCAGCCACGGCTCAGAACACAAGCAGAGAAAAAGGTTTGAACTGAATGCAGTCATGCAAGGTGTTCCTTTAACAGGTGACACACCCATGGCAGGCTGGTTCCAAAGGTGGCATTATTAAATGAAGTAGAGAAAACAGCCAGACTGAAGGATTCAAAACCGAACCCCTTTTTACAATGTGCATGATCTCTACAAGGGAATATATTAGTGTTATTAATGATGGCCTCACATGAATGCAAAGCTGTGCTGTCACCTGCCACAGAACAGCGGCTGTGTGCATGACTCCATTGGTTATTACATTACAAGGATGCCTGCAGCCTTCTGCTGACATGAAGTGAAGCAAGCATGGCATTGAATGCATTTAGCTAAGTGAAGAAAAAAATTAAAATCATACCTGTAATTTTATATATGCGTGTTCTTCACCGTGGCAATTACCCACAAGTCCACAATGAGCAGACTGGGCTTGAGGCTATGAGGCAGTTTATTCAGGATTATTCTTATGGATGATAGCATTTCATGGTTTCCAAAACGAGCTTGTTCATTACACTGATTTCTGCTAACTGTATTTCTGCAAGATGCCCCTTTCTAGTATTTCTGGGGAGGTCTTTGAACCATGAAAAATACCAGAAAACTGACACAAGAGTGATTTCAGCATCACAGATAAAGCAAATATGCAAAATGTGCATTGTGTTCTGGTGCTGTCTGCAGTCCTTTAATCAAAGAAAATGTTTGCACAGGCAGGAATGAATGAATGAATGAAAGGGAGCTGAAGGGGAAAAAAAAAACCTGTTCAGATTTATCAACCTGATTTTCCAGCTTAATTTTTAGCACAAAGTAAAAGCATACAATCATCACCTCATAATGATCTGTGGACTCAGTTATTCTCACTTAGGTAGGGTTGCAGAAGTTTATGTGCCCAGAAATTTATGCCTGTTGCATTATCTGAATCTGCAGCCTTCCAGAAGTCTGTTCCAGGTTTCTGAATAGACTATGCACCCTGGTGTGCTCAGGGCATCCAAATGCTCCAGTTGGATCATCCTCAGCAATTAGCAAATAAATCTTTTGTCAGCATAGGCCAAGTCCCACTTTCAGCTCACCATGTTTCTGACACGTGAGACATCTGACATGTTGAGCTGAAGCGCCAAGTTGACAAATTTAAGATTGCAATGGCCCTTATTTATGTCTCAAAGCCTTAAGCAGTAAGGAATTTATCCCCTTAGTCTATCATTCTCAGGTAAGTTCTGAATTTCTTCAGGTCCAGACAGCTGCTTTCCAGGGGCCATGCCAGCACTTGGTCTTGCTTTTATTGGTCAGTGTGCCAAGGAGATGAGGGAATGGGTCACAAACATCATCTGAAACACCACGTTTAAGCATATTTGTCACCCCAATCCCATTGCCATTGGCTTTTCCTGTGCAGTACTGTAGAACTCATAAAGCTGTTCCTAAATATTGACCCATTTTAATTGCCTAGTTATAGGCTTGGTTCATTTTATTCTAAAATAATCAATAATATATTTACCTGGCAAAACATTTCCTCAAACATTTTCTAACCAGTGTAAGACCAGTGTTGAAAAGTTTGGTTTCTTCATTATACCTCTAAATTATGGTTTGTTTATTCAGAAAAAACACACAGAAAAGTATGGTCTTACCTAGCAAGAGATGCTAAGAGATGGTGCTTTTTGAAATTGTAGCTGGAAGTTGTAATGGCTCAGGATTGTTCCACTGAAATACACTTATGCTGGAAAAGAAATTCTTGGAATGAAAAGCTCTGCTCTTCCAAAAATGTTTGGATTTCGTTTAGGAAGTGAGATCAAAATATTTTGCCTCAGGATAAGTTAACTGGTATTGCAATATTTGGTTTGTGAGACAGAGTCAAAATATTAGCATCGTTACAGCGATAACACGCACAACTCTGACAAAACCCCTCAGCCTGCAGAAGAATTTCTCACAGGTCACTGCGAGGATTCAGAAACATAAGCCAGGATAAAGTGTTTCAGTGTGGCTCTGCAAACAGAAATTAATTTTTGTGTGAAAAAGTTTGAATTACTTCACTTCAGCCTGAAGTCCTGAAAGGTTGTCTTTGGACACTCCCATTTGAGAGTTTCTTTGAACTTCGGTTCTGGATTTAACTTTTGTTCTATATGAATTTATTGTCAATATTATTATTTGTTTTATCATCTTCCACAGTAGAATAAATTCTAAATTTTTAGGATTTCTAGTATCTGAATATGTTTGTCATAATCCAATAAACTGAACTACTTTAAACATAGAGTAAGCTAATTTGTCTGTCCCAAATACATATTCACATGGCTTTAACAAGACTGAAGGGATGAAAGGCAATGTTTTGTTGTTTGGGGGGGGAAAAAAAAAGTCTGCCTGTTGTTTTGCCTGGCAAGAGTTTCCAGTTTCTAAATAACCTTGCATTCTGCAAAAGCTTCATAGCCTAGTATTTATTTCCATTTCTTGAAAGATAAGTGACCAGAAAGATGAAAGTGTTGCCCTCCCTGGGGTGGGAGGGATTGTTCCTTCAGTGCTTTGCACTTCCTTTTTGGCAGATAACAGACCCTGCTAATAAAAAGAACTCGTTCAAAGACACGGTCGAGGCCTGTGCTTAGGTGGTGTGAGAGGTTTTTACTGAGCACCTCAGCCCTAGGAACACCCAGGGAAAGCCGGGACAGGGAACAACATCGGGCACTCCAAACGGCCACATCCAACACCTCAGTAAAGCCGGGGCAAACACATTCCACAGACTTCTCCTATCAATTTTGGGATTTTCTTTTTTCTTGTAAAATTTGATCTTAAACACCAGTCCAGCATTTCATTTCCACCCTTCCCAATGCATCTTTCCCTAATAATTATTACTCTGCTAATAAGCTTTGGCACTCTGGTTTTGTCCCCCACATCCGCCCAGCACCATCAATGCTCCAAAAGGATTTTTACCTGTCTCACAATAATATTGCTGGTGCCAGCAACAGCCTCATCCTTTACTCTGCACTGAAAGATGGGAAAAGCTCAGCCCCGGGGAAGTTTTCTGGCTCCTCACTGTAATAGCTAGTGCCACTAACACAATAAAATTTGATATCATTTTTAGTGCATCACTCCTAGAGAATTATAGGCAGAGCAGTGGCTTGCAGTCAGATGTGTGAAGCTGCAGACAGAACTGCATCTGTTTCCTTTTGCCACAAATTGTTTTGTATAGATCCCTGTTGACTAGGAAATTTAACATACTGTCACTGTACATCACATTTGTAATAAAATCATTGTTAAACAAACACATTATCCCCTTCTACTCTCTTCCCTCCTTTCTTTTTCTAATAACAAACTGACTTGATTTTCCCTCCATCTCCTTCCTCCTCACTCCCCAAAATAGATCTTTCTTTTGGCTCCAGTTTTACTTGGACCTGGGCCAAGTCCAGAAGTTGGATGTTGGCTTTTACAGCAGTCCTGAGAGTACAGGGAAGGTGGGGAAATGTCAGTAAGAATCTGCTGCTTCCCACTAAATCAAAAGATAATTGTCACTGTACTTCTTGATGGAGCCTTTTTTTTTTTCCCCACCCAAACCTGGCTTTCTATGAGCAGAAAAGAATTAAGTCACCATCCAGATCCAGATATGGAATTGAAAAGAAAAGCTGTCTCTGAGCTGCATAACGTTGCCTGCAGCATTTAATCTCCAGGCTGGGGTGATGCCCTGCTTTTGCTGCAGCTGTGAGTGCTTTGCAACCTCATCCTTCCCTGGGTCACTGCAGCTACTCCAGTTTTTGGGCTGTGGAATAACCCAGCTCCTGGTCTGATAAACACAGAAAGCAGAGGTCTCTGAGAGCACATTGCCATTTGCAAGCAAAACCAACCTAATTTTGCTTGTGTTCCTAGAAGAGGGAGAGCTGTGTGCTAAGGGAACACCAACCCTCCCAGGTAACACACAGCTTTGGGAAACACATGTTTTCTCAAGGATGGGGCCACGCCAGCTGCTGCTCCTCTGCTTCTTGGGCTATGAGACACAGACCCTGCTGTGCAACCAGACTCAGACTCTGCCTGCACCATCTCACATGGACATGGAGCAAAGCCATGCAGGGCTGCTCGGGGCTGTGGCTGTACATCATTCCCCAAGCCAGCCATGCTCACAGAGAGACACTGCCATACCAAATATCTGGGGATGGTGCCAAGCTGGGAACACAGCTGACACAGACAATAACGAGGGGAAGCTGATGGGATTATGACTGAAAATCACAACAGTAATAAAAAATGACAGAAGGAGTCACAAGCCCTTTAAGGGGTTCTGCCTTATTTGCATTTTCTTATGTTGCTTGGAAAACTTAATGAAGTTTATCTTCTGCCATTAAGATAAACCAGCTCTGTCGTGGTGCTGTCAGAGCTTCACTAATTAAAAGTCAGCCTCCAAGTGCTTAAAGCTTGTCTACACTTGAAAATTAATTCAGTTTGAGGTAGCATATACATTTAATTTGCAGCAGCTATATTACCTAAATTAGGATATCCATTTTGTAGGCAGGGTTCCTCCGAACTTGGCTCAAATTGAAGCGGAGCATTTGCTTCTTTGCCTTATGCTGAACCAAGAGATCTGTGTCTAAGGAGGGGTTCAGGAATACCTCTTGCTAAGTATCCTCATGCACAGACAAGACTTAGGATGGCTGATCCCCAGCACTTTCCTTTCTGAATGCTTCTCCTTGCCTTGTGCCTCATCAGCTGAGGTAAGGCTGCAAGCAACAGATGATGAATGGCTGCAAACAATGTGCTAAATTTACATAGTTATCAAATTTGTATGGACCTGTAGTGCTTATGAAAGGCTTCTATTACAGCACAAAGCCTGAATAAGAGAACTTAAACCTGGACTAAAACCTTTCTAAAAAACTGAAAATATTTTCTTAGCATTTTTATAAATAAGAAAGTTTGGAATAGAGAAAAAAAATGCTATGAACATTTGGGATCACTTTTCTTTATGTGCATTGTATGAATACGATGATCAACCAATTTAAGAAATAATTAGAAAATGAACACTAGGTAATATAAAAAGAATTCTGTTACCATCAAGGGTGTTCTTCCAATTAAATTCCAAGAGCTTACACAACATCCAAGACATGCAGAGATTTCAGAACACCTGAAGAGCACAAAGCAAAGTTCTTAGTCCTCCTTACCTTCTAATCCTCTTCTCCCAGATACATGTTCAAGGCTGAAAGTTTTTCCAATGCTTGGGAGTGGAACAGATCCGAGGCAAGGACTAGAGGGGACGTGGAGCAATGCAGCATCCACAGCTTGACCCTCGTCGTCTCATCTGGATGATGTACAGAGGGTAGAAAGATTCTGTTTGAAAGAACAGCACTCAAAGGAATATAAAGTGGGGGAAAATAAATGCTGTTTCAGGTGCTCTTTTTCAGATCTCTTTGTAGAGCTCACAAAGCATAACATAGTTCTAGGTTGGTCTTCAGGCATTTGGCAAATCCAGACAGGAAAACGAGTCAAATTGGGAGTTTTATTCAGGACCTTAAGTGAAGAATCATTCATCACCTTTGTGAGGGAAATGATCACAGTGCTTCCCTCATCCATTTTAAGCAGAGATTTTGGAGATTGTTGAAGGAAAATGGTAGATGGAGAGCCATGTCTAGCAAAATGTGTTTGTCATATGAAAAGAAGCACTCTTCAACTTCACCCGTCTGACCAGGTGAAAAAAACATCATTTTCCTTCTTCCACACGGAAGGGAAAGGAAAGGGACTTTCCTTGCTGTTAAATACAAAACTCTTTGATTATCATCTACTCTCTACAAGATTTTAGCCAATTTTCTACTTGGTGCCATCTATATTTGGTGGGAACCCTCCAGCATTTTTTGTTAGATGTGTGCAATGGGTTCTCCCTGAGCCACTGACTGATGGTTCCAACAATGTCACCTTCCTATGACAAAAATGGGAACCTCTGCTCCGATGGGACACCGGTAAAACAAAAGCTGCCCTCCACCCAGTTATTATTTTCTCCCAAATAAAAAAAACCAGCCTCAAGTTGTTCCAAAGGATGTCTAGATGGGCTATTAGGAAAAATTTCTTCATTGAAAGGACTGTCAAGTACTGGAAGAGGCCGCCCAGGGAAGAGGCTGTGACTGTCTTGGAGGTATTTAAGAGATGTAGATGTGGCGCTGACATGTTGGTTTTGTGCTAAGTTTGGCACTGCTGGGTTTACGGTTGGACATAAGGATCTTAGAGGTATTTTCCAACCTAAATGATTCTGTAATTATGGTGTAATCTCAAAGAGAGGTATTGAATGCTAATAAACAAAGTCCTAGAAGTACCACAATAAGACAACATGCATAAATCCCATTCTTTTCTTTTGTTCTGTCCCTCCCTCCATTTTCTTATGTTCTTCTCGTATAAGATGTTTATTACACTGGATGGCCTGGCATGGACAGTGCCCAAGGTTACTGCAACACTGGCACTGCAGGAATGCTGGGCCTCTGATGAGTTGCTGGACCCCCAGGAAAGGACATCATCCTTCTGTGAAGCTAAGAAATCTCAAGTGATGCTTGTCCTTCCTCAGAATACAGCCACAAAAATTTCCCGTGTTGTCAAAGTGACTGGGGGGAGTGGGGGGAGCAACACCAAAGACTGGACTCCAGAGGCAAATACTCAGGAGGACTCCAGCACTTGGCAGTGTGTGGACACGTGGACACACGTGCAAATACTCACGTAGCCTGAAGGATAACACAGGATGCAATTGGCAGTGGCCCTCCAGCTGGGATGAGGTATTATTCCTGCTGGTATCCAACAGCTTGCTTGAAAATGAACTGGTTGGCAGTAGAAATGTGCCACAGCTGGAAACCACGAGCGAGTCAAAGCAAATAAACAATCCCCAAATTAGGTTTAAAGCGGAGAATAAAAATCCAACGTCATTTGAAAGCGTGCTAAAATTGGCTGGTGTCTGAAAGAGCATTTAGTGGCTCAGCACTTCTCTGCTGCATTTCAGAAATTAAAGAGAGAAACAGAGAATCGATCTTAGATGAAGCAATAAATAATGGACACTTTCAACACATAATTTGCATTTGAATTAACTAGGCTGGCTAAATTAATTCATCCATTATGAAAAAAGAATTTTACTGTCTATATTTTCAGGCTCCCTAGAGTGCTAAGTTAAATGGGCATTGAGGGGGGGACTACTGGCTTCCTAGAAATTGCTACTAAATTAGTTTCCTCCCAATTATTATCTAGTTCACACAATTTGGAAGCTTAATGCTGATAAAAACAATTGTCCCAGGGCCTTGTCTTTTCTCCACTGTTTAGATTGTGAGGGTGAACAGCTACAGCAACACTTTGGGGTAATCCAGGCCTTACTCAGGTTTTTGTCTGAAACAGTTTTCAGGTCTCCCACCACAGAAGGGTTAAAGCACACGACCAAGGTTATTTTGAATTCAACATAAATTTAAAATGTTTTGAGCCTGAGGGGTGATTTCTTTGCAACATTCTTTGAATTGCTTCCCTGAGAAAATTTCAGATAACCTTAAAATAGAGAGTTGCTGCAATATATGACAATAGGTTATTAATTATACAGCTTAGAGCATCAAGAACTAACTGGAAGAAGACATAAGCTTGGAGACATTTGGAATAATCAATAATAAACAATCATGGTTCTTAATAATGTGTTGTGTCTGCAACTACAAACACAAGTTATATTTTCATGAACTACACCATCAGGATTTGCAAAACCACGCTCAAAAATTCCGAAAGCACTTAAAGAAAGGAGAAAGAGAAATTCTCATCTCCCCGTTGCAAACAAACAGTGGCAGAGGAGGAAACCAGCTCATAATTCAAACCATGTCCAGGGTAGGGTCACATCCCTCTGTCAGGAGAGACACACCACAGTAAGCTCCAAGTGCACCCTAGGCTTCCCAAGGGACAGGCTGTGGGCTCAGGGGGAGGATCTGAGCAGCAAGGCTTTGACAGGAGCACGCTTCACCAGCAAAACCTCTTGAAAGTACTGACACTTCTGCCAGCGTCTGGAGAAAACTTGTTCTGGTTGGGGAACAGGAACAAGCAAGTGATGGATGGGCACCTGGCAGCAATGCCCTTCCCCAGCAAAGCTTTTCACACCTTCTCTGGAGTCAGAGAGGAGAGATGAGCTTTACCACAAAGCTCAATTCACATAGCTAGGTCAGGACAGGATGGATTTTGGCAGAATAGTGACACTCTCCCAGAACAGCTATGTTGCAAAGCAGAAGATGTGCCTGCTGCTCACAGTTTTCCAAACTTAGTGTCCCACATCCTGGTCTACCTTTCCCCAGAGAAACATAATACATTCCAGCATCATTGTTTTTTTCCTCAATTATATTTTGTAATGGAGGGAAAAATCACAGCAGTCCTTGCTGTGCCAGAGTATTACTCCATCAGCTCACGGAGTTTCCTCACCCCACATGGACTACAACAGTAGTGTGAGGAGAAGGAAGAAAGAAAACAGGAAGGCAATAAATCTATGTTGCACTGTGATTCCCTGTCTGGAGAGCTCTGGCACCAAAAACAGAGTTAGAAACATTTACACTCCTCTCTTAGATTGCCATGATGAAACAAGTTGAATGAATTGTTGCCTACAAAAGGTACCCAAATATTTTCACTCTCCTTCCTCATTGTCTACTGATTTCTTCTGTGCAGAAAGCAAACCACATTGCAGCAGAAAGCTGCATTATTACATGTTGCAGCAGCCCTCTCATTAGAGGGTGGAAATGAGCTGAGACACAGACTTCTTGTTTATCACAGCATGAGAAGACTCCTGGTTTATTCCCCTTTACAGCTCAGCCATCCTGACTCCAACCATTCCCTGACTCTGGCTGCAGCAGCTCCTGCTGGAGGTTTCCCTGCAGCCTCTGACTGCTGGGGATTTCCTGCTCAGCTCTGACTGCAGCTTTTATCTGGCTAGACTGTGACTGCAGGTTCCAACAACAGGCTCTGACTGCACACCCACACTGACCTCACAGCAGGGATTCTCTCCCCCCAGGATTCTTCTTCTTCATCATCCTCTCATTCCCTCTTGCTCAAGATTCCTCCTCCTTCATAAATCGTGCTCACCAGCTAACCCACTCCCTTTTATCACACTTACTTCTATTGGATATAGTTGTGACTCATCAGGGGTGAGGCTGTGTTGGGTAATTAACAGAGCTGTTACTTATCAGGGGCCAAGTTACCTGTATTCCCTTCTCCTACAGTTACAGAGAGTCCAAAGGGACTGTCCCCTTCCCTTGTCTGCTTACACACTAAGAAGATGGGACCAGGCTTCTTGACAGTCTGTCCTTGCTGCCTTTGTCACTCCAGTCACAAAGATTGTGTATGCATTTCTTCAGCATTAAACCTAAGAGGCAAGATGTTGTCCTGTAAGTCACGTCCTTCAAGATACAAATCCATTTACAGGATTGCTAAGGTTTCCTCCTTTGCTCTTAGCTCCAGAGGAGATTAAAAAATTTACATCTAGACAGAGTGAATTTGAAGCCCGTAACAGGATGGGACTTTAAACATTGATTTTGTTATTAGTGGAACGTTATGGCACAAAGCATCTACCGCGTGCAGAGCGGGGACAGACAGACATCCTCTAGAGCAGCTAACGCCCTGGAACCTTACAGGACAACTTTTGAAAGCATTCACTAAACAAGGAGCATAGAAATGATATGGGGGAATACATTCCAGCTACCTGAAATGATTGGCAAACGATTGACTCTCGCGAGGGCCGTCTTTAAAGCAAGAGCAAACCCTGTCTGCACTTGGGCGGAAAATGAACGGAGCAGATTGCCACTAAAGGGAGCACTGCCTTCCCAGCCAGAGGCTGAGGGTGATAAAAGGCATGTTTAGACACATCACAGCGACAAGTCTGCGTTTTTAAAATTTTGTGAGCTGATACAAATCAAGGAGCCTTGAGGGAAGCATTCAAGTACTGAGCAATTCAATATCAGAGATAAGAACAAATAAAAGTATCTCACAAATCACAATTATGAGGACAGGCTTTCTCCAAGATTCAGTCAAGTTTTCAAAGATTCAGTATATAGTATGTATTAAATATTATTTATGCATTCCTCGAGCCTTCCAGTCGAGGAAGCAATCCTGCATTTCCTAAGCTAACGTGAATAGGCTACTTTCCTTCCCTATCAGAAGCATTTCAGAAAATTAATTCTGTATCTCTGCAAAGGTCATTTATTCAAGGATGAGTGACAGGTGCCATAAACATACCTGTATGTCTGTTCAGCTCGAGTGAGCACAAAGCAAATCAATTCAGTGTGGTCAAGTGTAATTACCTGCCAGAGCAGGATCCATCGCTTGCAGTTATTCCGAACAACGCCACAGATGCACCAAATTCAACAGCAGTTCTGATTAGTGTGAGGTCATGCACTGCCCTTCCTTCCTAAGTGCTTCCTTCTCCTGGAGTTTATAACATGATTATTACGGCAGAATAATTTTATTAGTATTTGTACTGTGATAGCAATTAACTTCCAGTCATGAATGAACAAATGATGAGGTCCAGTGCTAGATTAGCAGGATGAAGTTTTAGCTGGAGAGGGGAAAGGCTGTGTTTTTCTAAGATGTGGATGTGCTTCTAGGAGCTGGAGGAGCTCACAGGACTTTGGGGCCTTAGCTCCTCTTCCTTTCCATTGCCTCAAAATATTTTTTTAATATATAAAGAATACACACATTGTGGGTGAACTCTTTCACTAAGCTCTGATCACCTGTGGTTATAAAAGACTTCAGCACTTACTGCTACGCTCTAAGTGAGATTTCAAGCACCTAAAAGTTGCACCTCAACAATTTGTGGGTGAATAAATTGATGGATGAATAAATCTTGACTATTAAAATAAGTTTTTGTTTGTCATTCTTTCATGAAACAAGTTAATAGAAAATGACATGTACTTCCCAATAAGCTCTGTGCAACGCTAGGAGCTCATTAACATTTTTCTGCTTGGATTTGCTCCCCATTTTCTGGTATGATATAGTTTGGGGATCTTGGATATTTTAACCCAGATGTTTTTTAATCTCTTCAATAAAATGAGAACAACGAATGCTTGTAATGGGGTGTGCATTCAATAGAAAAGTCAATTCAATACGTATTTATGTTCCCATGTGATGTTTATAAAACTCTGAGAAAAAAGAGAAAGGTTACAGATTAGAAAATGATTGATGGAAAGCAGCCAAAACCTTCAGCCAAATTAGCCTAATATTTACGATATACACACAACAGTCAATCACAAAGTCAGGAAGGAACTGATCATTGCAGGAGAATTCAGAGCATCATTGCACAGATGAATTGCCTCCTAGCCTTCAGCACAACTGTGTGCTTACACAGGGATGCTTATGTCAGTTTTGGTTTTGTATGCGATGACAAAAGTGCTCCGGTACCGTCCAATGAAACTTAAATTATGATTTCATAAGAAAACCAATTAGAAACAAAGGTAACTCACCAAGACAGAAACATGATGCAAAACAGTTAACAAATTCAGAAGGCTGACCTTGTTGGAATCATTGCTAAACCTCCCCAGCAGGCAAATTTAACTGTGTGCATCAGACTACAGTTGCCCTGAAGCCCTCCCGGAGCATCAGGAAACGAGCACGATTCCCAAGGAGTTCTCTAATCATGTAACTTGCCTGGGTGCTGTTCAGCATAAGAGCTGTTTAAAGAACAAAGGCTATAATTCTATACAATGCAGAACACCATTTGTCTTATTTTGTAAGGTTCCTGCTGAAGTCCTGGCTCTGGAGGTACTGCAGTCAAAATCAATTCGCACCTCCATTCATCGTGCCTCGGGGATGAATGCACGCAGTCTGCACGCCACATCCATAAGAGCTGCTTCCATTATTCTCCAATCCCCCCAAAACAAGTATAATTCCATTGATTTTCTCTATGCTTCCGAGAAGGTTACAAAGGACAAAGCTGTGCAAAATGAGACGGAGCAGCACCCTCATGGCAGAGCTCCAGAAGCAGCAGGAGTGGGGAGAAGCTTGAGTTAACAGAGGATACTCAAACACAGCGCTCTCTGGAGCATGGGGGCTGTAGACATCTGTCTTCCTAAAATTCTGGCAACTGCAATGCCAAAGGAAGATGCCTTTAGTTTTGCAGGCTTTGCCCAGTTATGACAACGCTGACTTCCTTTACTTACGTGTTTTTGTAAGTCGATACAACGCACGGTGGACTACTTCAGGAATCGCTTTCTTATTTTGCTCAGCATGAGATGCTCCTGAAGCACAGGGAGCTCTTGCAAGACCCCAGGGTCCTCCCATTTTTACCATCTTACTGGAAACCATGAACATTTTCTGTAAGATAATTTTGCCGTCAGATCTAAAGGGTTCACCAGAAAGTATCAAGCTACAGGGAAAACATCACGGTTATTTTTATTATTTTTGATTATTTTATTTTTCTGTCAAGAGTACCCAAATGAAATGCTTAATTTCAAAGCCTGGATTTGAAAATGTTTTGTTTTGTTCTCTATTTAAAATCTAATACTGCTGCTCTTTGGGGGATAAAGCCCCAAACCAAACACAACTTGCTGTTCTAAACCACGTTTCACTTTAGATTTCAGCATTTACCACATATGGGACAAAACACCATTTTTGTTCTGATCTACATGACAAGCTGTCATCAGAACATGAATACATCCACATGGACCTAATCGACTGTATGTACAAGCACTACATGTTCCCAAAAATCCTGCTTATTCAGCCACAATATAAAAATAGAAAAGCAAGAGCCACTGCTTGCCTTTCACAGAATTTTATGTAAGCTGTCATAAAGTTTCTGATGCTTTTCACATAAATAAAGCATTTGGTAACTGTAGTGAGAAACAGGAGGCAGAAATACATTGACCTGGGAGCATATAGGTTGAACAATTTCAGCAGAACAACAGTAAGGACTTCATGGACCATTTCTGTGATGGATCCTTTTAGCCCTTCAGTGTCAGGATCCACAAGGCTTAAGGGATTTCACCTGCAACATCTATAGGTGGACTTATTCTCATATACCTTGAGCTCAAGTAAAAAAAAAATTTTAAAAATTATCTCACATCATTTTAGGTGCTATCACACCAGCTGAAGACAACACTGGCCTCCTATTTAGCTTCTGAAGTTGGACTTGATAATCCCCAAGGTCTTTTCCAACCTAGCTGATTCTATGATTCTGATTCTTCCTTTAAAAGCAGCTTTATGCTGTGGCCAAAGTTTTGGTCTGGTAAGCACCTATGGATTTACTCTTTTCAAGTTTTGCCATCTAAGTTAGAAGCCACAATATTCCTCAGTATGCAATGCTGGGCTTCCTTCTGCCCTTCTGAAAGGATAATTCATGCAGGAATGGAATGCCTTGGAATTGCTAAGAAAAAAGCCCACCAATAGCTCATCAGGCACATAGGCTGATATTCCTCTGACATTTAATTCCTGTCTCCCTTTGTGAAATCAGCACACTCTCAAATTCAATTAGACCTGAAAGTCTCCTAGTCTGATAAGTGAAGAGAGCACAAATGCTCCAGGCTCAGGATGTCCCTCTCCTGCTGAGGAAGAGACCCAAAGAAGCATATGGAGGGTGCAACCTTGCTGGAAGCCAAAACTCAGCCTCCTCATTTTCCATATTTGTTTCAAAGCTTTTCCTAATCTATATTTCTGCAATTTTTTTTTTCCAACAGAAACTCCAGCTTGGGGGCGTGTGCGAAAAGATGATATAACGTTTCACAGGTGTTAGCAAAATAATTCTACAGATGACACTGGTAAGAAACCAAATGTTTCTTTTATAATTTGATGAGTCCCTATCTCCATATTTTTCCAGCAGAGGTAGGACTCTCATTATTTCAGTATCTCCCATCTGGATTTTAAAAACACCGAGTTAAACATTTTATAACCTTTCAAAGAAAAAAAAAAAAGAAAAGAGGAGCTGAAAGAATAAAAGAGAGCCTGAGCTCCCCCTATGAAAGGGCTCTAGTAACAAGTCAGAGGCACAGTCATCCAAACCATGGAGAGGGGAGAAGTGTTACCACAGGGGCCCTTCCTAAAGGCCTCCCAAAACAACCTGAGCTCTTCAGACAAACAACATGCACTGAGACAAGGGCTAAGTTCACAACTACGTCCATATTTTATATTGAGTCATAATTAGCTGCAATATATATACACTTCACTTGAAGCCAGCTATGAATAGATGAGTGAGTGCCAGGGACTGCCATCTGCTCCCTAAGCCATAATTAACTGCCTGATTACGAAATACATATATATTTATCTAATTAGTTTTAATAGCCCTGCTTTAGCTGGCTCTGCACCAAAAATCAGGTGAACAGGCACATCCTACTGCTTGATGGAGAGAGGCTGGAGACAGGAACAGTTCTCACAGGGGGCTCCTCCAGAGGCCAGCATGGCCCCAGCGGGAGGGCAAGAAGGGTGACAAGGGACACTCAAAGCAGGAAAGGTTTAACAGGACAACACCCAGAGTGTAGCTAAGCCAGCCCCTCTCTGCCTGTGCCAGCGTGGGCCACGGTGCAGAGCTTGTCTTGGGTCTCGTGGTGCTGTGGGTGGTGGTCAGATGGTGAGAAAGGAGGAAGATGAGTGCACAGACAGGTGTAACTGTGCCCCACCATGAGGGGACACCAGCCAAGTGCTGCTTCTCCAAACAGACATCACTGATTGCTTGAGCCCCTGTAGTTCTACTGGCAACATGGTCCAGAAAGACTTTCTATGGAGATTGGGATACTTCGCTAATTAATTCAGGAAGAAAAAAGAAATTCTCTCAATATGTATTTTTCCCCAGTTCTCTCTGCAGTATAACCAGTGTTGCATCCACGGTTAATTTCTGGGTGAGCAGCATTAAGGCTTTGCCACAGGTCAGATTTTATCATAAATTCCACATTTTGATTGCAACTCCGACACTTCCTGCAGCATAAATACATTTAGGGCCAGATTTTAAAAGCCATTCAGATGCCCAAGGGTACATTTGACATCGATTTCCAGGGGAGCCAGGAATCCAAATGCATCAAAACCCAGTCATTCAGCCCAGCCCCAGTGAATCACTCTCTGTTTCCAAGGGCTGCAGACTAGCTCAATTTTGACTTCAGATTAGGAAGCCCTATCATTATAGTAAGCATGGGACTTCTCACAGCAATCTACCCATGGAACATCTCCACAGAAGGAATCAAAAAGTTGGCCTGCAGCTTCTCCATCCCTCTTTCCACACCTTGTGATTTTGCAGGACCTGTCTGTCAGGTTCTCTCCTGTACACCAACAGCTCACATTATTAACATCTCCTCCAGATATCTGTTTTAAAGATATCTGTACCTTCCTGGAGGTACAGAGATCGATCCATGAGTTAGGATATTTATGTGAAGCCCCCACAAGATGCACTGCTAGGGCTCAGGGCTCCCCTGTGCATATACTGAACCAGACCTTTGGAAACTGGAGCTTATTCCCACAGAGAACACCCATCCATTGGGCCAAGCTGCTGTAGCAGCTTGCAGACTTTGCACAGCCTGCCCTTTCCACAGCTGGGATTCCTGCTCAGCTCTGCCTCCCCCCATACATTACAGCTGCCTTTGCACTCCCAGGCTGATGCCATCAGGCCCATCGAGTGCTGCTGTGACATTTCTACAAGAGGAAAGTCCATCATCCCAGATGATGATTTCACCAAAGCCATCACCAAAGCCTGGCAAATGGAGTGTGACAGACTCATTCTCACTTAATGCCCGTGGTGGTGCCAGGTGACAGCAGTGACGCTGATGTGGCTGTCCCACAGCAGAGCAGGTACATTAATTTAGTGACACATACTCCTGTCTCTACTCCTCAGCTTTCTCCACTGCCCCCACAGGGTAACTAGCTGTGGATGCCATTTCTTTCAGCCTGCAGGGTTAAAAAAAATACCCTCAGAAGTCCCTTTATTTCCACACTTGGGCTGACATCCCCGGGCCTCAGAGAGCCATATGTTGGTGAGAAGGCAGAAAAACTCTGCCTGCAGTTCCCTTGTGCTCCTGGGGAGCTGCAGGCCCCTTGCAGGTCTGGAAGAAGTATTATTGCTCAGGCACTGTGATTACAAGCTGCACAAAGCTGCTATATTGCAAGTGATGAGTGGGAGGAGGAGGAGGAGGAGATCACAGCTCTTTTTTGGATGAGATGAAGGCATGTAATTTTTCAAATGGGACCAATAAACTGAGACATCTCCCCTTAGAGCCTGTTTCTTGAACACTGCTCACAGCCTCTCTCAGCCTCGTAATAAGACAACCACTGATCGAATAAGAGAATACAAATTTCTGTTGTTCAAGTAAATAACCTGAAACAAGCTTAATTCTTACCTTTCTTGCAGAAACCACTGGTAATTGGCCAAGCAAGATAGTTTTATCCTACAAGATTAAGATATTTAGCAAGTTAAAAAAAAGTAATTCCAGAAAATCCACACCATCACCTTGGGCTTGTGTCTCTGCTGAGAAACATGCAGAGCCCCTTTCCTTCAGCTGCAAGCATCCTGTTCCCCATTCTTATCATTATTCATGAAATTACAATTCCTTTCTGTAAGAACATTACCCAAAGCAACTTGATTCCTCTATTGGAGCTTTGCTGCTGCCAGTCCCTACACCTGACTCCTGATGGCCTCCCTCCAGAAGAGCATTTCTGTATATCCTTCTGTAGCTAAGGGAACATCTTCTCAGTGGTTTCCTGGGAACGTCTCACACATTGGGATTCACCAGTGCACTGTTAAATCAGGGCCTACCACTTATCTGTCCAATTAACAGCACTGGGCTCCTTAATTACCAGCAAACCCAGGCAGATATTTTATGCCATTTGTTGGAGAAATTGGTATGTTCTGTGACAACAGTTATCAACATTTTCTTGAAAATGTACACACACACACACACACATATATACACACACACATGCATCAATTATTAAAATCTCCTTCCATTTTCAGAAACCATTTTCTGGCCTCATAATATCAGAGGTTACAGTTTATAGGATTGAGGATACAGGGGTCTCACCCTGAACTTGTGACAGGTCCGCTCTTCACAATCATCTTGAAAAAATGGAAACAGCTTCCTCAGGATGGCACAGGAAGGACCCCCTGTTAATTTACAGTTTATCAGAGATTTCAGTTATGCTGGCCACTGAAGCATGCAGGATTCACATGTTTCTTGCTGCTGCCTCTACAAATGGGCAGAGGCAAAGCTGTGTGCTCCCATGGTCCCAAGAGCCAAGGGCAAAATGCTCGGGCTCCCTCCGCATGCCCTGGCATTGAGTTGCTTTGGTTTCTCTGCCAGACTGGATGGACTCCCCTCCTTAGCACCACTCATTTTGCCATGTCACCTGTGAACATCAACCTGTGACCTGCTGTACAAAGCCACCTCACCTTTAGAAAGGCAAAACGTTCCTCAGAATGCTGACCAGAGCAAAACATTCCCATTTGCCTCTTTTGAAACAGATCTAAGCATACATTTGCTTAGGCAGAAAACCCAACCCTCCTCTACGTGCACCTCAAATACCCAAATAAAAGACTTGCTCCCCAATGAGGTTTTTTACTGAAAAGCATCTCTTCTCTAAATTGAAAAGACCAGAGAGGGTAGTTGTGACATTTACACAACCAGAGTAATAACCAGCTAACAATACATTAATTGCAACAATCTCGGAGCTTTGCCATGCTTGGAAAGAGTGACTGTGACGAAAAGAGCAGACATCCTTTCCCCTTTCACTTGCTGTAACACCTCTGCATCACACCTACCAACATCCCCACCACAGCCCAGCCCTGGGGTGATATTCAGTCGGCTTTTTGTCACCTTCTTAATCCAGAACCTGGCTTCCTGACAGTAGGCAATGAGAGCCTAAGTGGTCTCAGAGAGCTCTCCTAGCAAGAATCTTTCCTTAGTCAAAAATGTGATGACAGCATGATGCCTTTACCTGTCCCCACCCCTGACACCAACCACTTTTCTCATCGATGGAGCACTTCTCTGGCAAGACTGAACCAGGGCAAGCAGCTCTGATCAGTGGACAGTGGGCACTGCAATAAGGCTTAGTGAAAAGCAGGAGACCTTCAATAAGTTGAGTACAATATTTGATTTCCTGAACCTATTAATGAGCCGCAGTTAAAGCTCAAGACGTTCTCTGGAGCAAAAGTGATGAACCAAGGCAGGTTCAGTTGCTTGAAGCTGTGTGGACACGGGGGCATCCCACAACGTGCTACAGACAGCACACCCTCGATGGGAAGCCGTGGTTGTTCCTAAAATCTGAGGTAAAGGCTAAAACTAGGAATGACTGATGAAAATTAATTGCCCTTGCTCCACAATCATAAACACTTTTCACTTGCTCCAGGGAAAGACCGGGTGACTACAGCAGCCCTGGTGCTGCTAAAGCTCAGCACCACACGAATTCCTTTTAAACCCTTTGAAAGTGGCTCATGGCTCAGCAGGAGGAAGGGAAAAGTCTATTTGATGGCTGGGGCAGAGAGACTGTTGGGAAGCCACATGCCCTACTGCTGAGCAATTCCATCAGTGCTACCACGGCAATAAAATTGGGAGCACAGCAGTAAGAATGAGCTGAGATTTTTTGGTCTGTAGCCAGTGAAAAGCTTTGCCTGAAGAAGAAGAAGATTGGGTTCAATGTAAAGGGAGACCCTATTTTGTAGAATTGCAGGTCTTTGCTTTTCTCCCCACTTCAACTGGCCTCCCTCTGTGCTGCTCTGAGCACATGCCTCCATGCTTGGCTATTATTAAGTAAAGCTGTGAGGAACCCATTCACATGGGAAATGGTAAAGGCACATCATACTGCTCACCTAAATTTAGAAACTTGAGGTAGACCCAAACCAAAACCCAAACACACAAGTCCAAGTAAGAGCGTTAGGGAAAAAAAAATTACCCAGCCAAACCTACAGGGCCAAGTTCTCACTGTAACCAGATCCACACATAGCAAATGAAGAGCTATTCTACTGAAGGTTTAGATTCTGCATTTGCACCTTCCCATAAAAGAAGAGGAGAAAAGCAGACTGTGGAGCCTCAGCCATGAGTGACAGCCTGGGAGAAGTCACCTTCACTCACAAGGCCTGTTACCTTCTTTCTCCAAGGGGAGGCAAAGGTTTGACATCTTTTGAAGATCAGATCATGCTGCAGAGACGACCTTCCTGTTCCCAGTAGAAAGCAGGCCAAAACAGATATATACACCTTTGGTCCCCTGAGGTTTTCCTGCATAATAATGGAAATCAAGGACTTTTACTCAAACAGGATTTGTTTAAGATTTCATCTGCAGACAGCCAAAGGATTGTACTTATTCAGTCAAAAAGCACCGGTCACCCAGGCTAGTTTGCACCCTGAGTTGCTATCAAATTACAAATACTCCTTTCAGAAATCAATTTACTTCAGCTATCCCACCCAAAAACATGACATCAGTTCTCAAACAACCTCTAGTTGGTATTTATGGTTGGACCACTGCAACTTGCCTATTCTAAATCCTAGTTTAACGAAAACTGCCAGTAACTCCCAAGATGCAGCTGACAAAGTGATGAGCAACACTTCCCTCCACAACAGCAACAAAGAATTCTGCCGAGTTGGGAACTTCAAGGGCGGGCTTTTAACACAAGTGTTTGAACAGGATTAAAGGCCAAGGCCTTTCTCACACACCTTCAAGTCAGGAGGTGCAGGATTTGTACCCTTCCTGCTCAAAGAGGGTGTCTGTGTGTCACGTGGCCAGGTTGTATATTTTAAAAGCCAGGGCCTCTTTTGTTCTTAGATAATGAAATTTGTTTCTTTAGACTGGTTATTATTAAAACAAGTTCTCCATAGAATTTGTACAGGGCTGGAGACAATTTCAGGAAAAGCAGAGCATTCATTGAAAGGGCACAGGCTATAAAGCAGCCTTCTGCACTATGTTATCTACTCATCAAATCTATAAACCAAGGGACTGTACTTTAGAAAAGAATTGTTTGAGAAAGGGTTACACCTCAGGAAACTCAGCTGTGCTACTCACAAAGTTCCATGTCGGTTTCAGTGGGGATTTTGTGCAGGAATCCTGCTGTTTGGCACAAAAAAAGGTCACATTAGGAAAAACATACAAAAATCTCCTAACAATACCAAGCATTTAGTCTTTTACTATTTCAAAGGGGAGAGATTTGTTGCTTCTGCTGATCAGTTGTCCTCCCTGTCCCAAAAGTCAGCGGATCCCAGCTCATGGCTATGTAGGAATGCTGCTGAGCAAGGCTGTAATGGCAGCCACGGGTATTGACAAACTGCAAGACAGTGCTGGGGCTTCACTGTCCTTCCCAGCACAGACAACCTGCTGGTCTCTACATCTACTGGGAACTTGCCCAGTCACATGGGCTTCCCCTCTGGGAAATTGCACTCAACAGAAAAAACCTCTGGGAAATAACTGTGGGATGTATTTTTTTGGAGTGACTTCAATCCTAACATCAAAACGGCCTGATGGAGCAAAAGAGCTACAATAAATTGAAAACACTGTGAGTTTTGTCTTTGCAAAACCTCTTCATTTCCATCTTTCTTTGCCTCCCTCCAGGGCAAAAGAGAAGGTCAGCATCTATGAATTTCTTCAAGGAGAGAAACTCTTTTCTCAGCCCTCAGTTAATGCAACCACATTGCCAAAGCTCCGGGTTAAATGAGTTCCGTGACCCGTCGAATCACAAGGTGTAACTCACAGATGATGCGACTGCTCCCCACTGCATCCAGAAATGCAGAAACTGATTCTCTGCCGCCAACACAAATGCTGGTTTGTGTCTCTTCTTGCCCATGAAATTGCTGCATTCTCTGAGCCCCATGGGGGCAGCAACCAGTGCTCCTCCCAAACCCTGTGCACAGGTGGAGGGTGCCCCTTTGGGTCTGGGGAGATGTAACCCCATAGCCCCTCACCAGCCTGCACCAGCTCTGTCACTGTGGCCCAAAATTCCTGGCTTAGCCCTAATAACTTGCTCAAGGTGACAACACAAGCCACTTTCTCACGGTGTGAAAAAGGCTTCCCATGATAAATGTAGGAAGTGAAAACACAAACCAGGTGAGACTTGAACACGATGCAGCCTCCAGTCCAGAAAGCCCTGGCCGGGCAAAAACATGGAGAGCACACATCAGTGCACATGGCTTGCTTCTCCCACCACTTCTGAGCACAGCATCAGGTGTGGAAGAAAGATGGAAAAAAAGAACAAAGGCAGGGAAAAGCAGTTATTTTGGGAAGCACAGCTTGCAATTCACCTGTGGTCATCCAGCAACACACACTGTTCACTGGGAACAGCTTTGCCAGGAGACAGCTGAGCCAGGTCCTAAACACTGCCTTTAATTTCTAAAGTAGCCCTCATGAGCCAGGACAGCTCATTACAGTTAATTCTTCTACATAAACCATCCCCATGTCCATGCACATGATGCTGCCCTGTGGTTGGAGGTGAGAAGCTGCCTGGGATTTATTACTGTCCCTTGGAGGGCACACCCAGTGCAGGCAAAGAGAGAATTCAGCACATCCAGTGTGGGCAAGGGACACTGAACTCAGCCTGCAAACAGCTCCCAAACACCCCAAGGCTGGACTGCTTGAAACCAGAGCTGTGGAGGATGGTATCTTGAACTGCTTCCAAAAGGAATGTCCCCTGTCAGCACTGAAATCCAGCATACATCATCTCTGGGCTTCATCCAGAGGAGTCCAGCCAGGATATGAATTTCTGCCTGCGTGCTCCCAGCCGGGATTGAATCCTTATCCATGAAAAGCACTTTTGGGTTCTTTCTGGCCTTTGAGAAAGGACCATCTCCCAGTGCCTCTGCAGTCAGGGAGCGCTGAGGCAGGGCACAGGCAGGCACATCTCTCTTCTCTGGCTCACAACAAGGCAGATCACGGGACTCAAAACCTCAGACAGAGGTTTTGTAGTCTGTGGCTGGCAGAACTGGAGCCAAAGGCAGCCTTCCACTTGTCCAATCAGATCTCCCTGTGATGCTATCGAGCATTATGGCTCCTGAAGAAAGAATGGAGATGTAGTGACGTGCACAGACTCGTTATGTTGGTTTTCACAGAGAAATGGCAAAGACAAGACAGAGTTCTTAATTCCCATTCTTTTAAACCATCCTGAAGACCAGAATAAAGTTCTACTCCTCTTTTAAAGGTCAAACACACCCCCTCCATGATTTCTTGCTCCAAGGTGCAACCCTCTGATGTACACCTTGCTCAGGAATTGCCCTGCCGGGGTGGATGTCCTGTTATGGTTTCTTTTAACAGCAAATAGCACCACCCACAAACAATAGCCCTTGAAACAGTCCTAAGGTTACCAAAACAAAGTCTACAAAACAAATGCAACACCAGAATTATGACTGGCCCAGACGGGTTTGACCTACTGAAAAGCAATAGTCTGTAATTTTATCACTCCTCAGTAATTACACTCCAGCAAGGAAATGCCACCATCTCCCCAGCTTCCATCCTCTGCCACCATCCTCTGCCACCATCCTCTGCCCCAGCTTTCCCCCTTCACCTCCCCAGGCACAGCAGGATTAGGAAATACCACACAGCTCCTACTCTCCCCATGTCCAGCCACTCTGGTACTGGGCCATTCCATGTTTTTATCTTTTGTGCTCACCCTCAGCCTGTTTCCCTTCCTCACCCATGCAGGAAAAAAGTAAATGACTCTTACAATCACTTCACTACAAAGGTAGAGGGTGCTCTCTCCTCCTTACCACGCTCTTTGGAGATGCTTTTTGGAGAGCTCTTTGGAGATGGCAGACAAATGCAAAGTCATCTCCAAAGAGCTCAGCCCCAGGTGGATTTTGGGCATGGAAAATGCCAGGTCAGACACGGAGCTACAAAGAGCAGTGGAGTCCAGGATAGACACAGGTACCTCCCACATAAGTGAAGAAATATCAAGCTTAGCTACTTGTTACATGAAATAATACATATTAGAAAGAAGTGTGCTTGTTTGACCAAATGTTGTCATTTTGCAGTTGATTTAAGAGCACCAAATTGAATTTGAAAATGCTATTATGAGAAAGGTTAAAAAATAAATAAATTTCAGTAGATATAGCCTTAGGGGCTATTTTAATTTTCTCTGGGCCAGCTTGCTCACTCCTCAGAGTCAACGTAGATCAAACGCATAATTTATAAGCTTTAATGAGAATATTGATTTTTAAGGTTCATTCTATTCCTGTGAGCAGGGAGGCAGCTGACTGGAGAAGGAGCCCTGCAGGCTGTGGTCAGAGCCTTGCTGGAGGCTGTAAACCCTCCTGGGACAGGGAATGTGCTCGATGCAGCACAGCCCCTGCTCCCAGCAAAGACAGGCATCAGTGTTTCCAAACAACTCACCGTCTAATTTGTACTTATGCAAAAGAGCCGTCCCACAACACAAATCATCGAGCAATTAACACGCAACACTTCAGCGCGACTCTCCCCGTTGCTGGTTGTTGAACTATCTTCAATGCCATTAATGAGAGCTAATTAAATCAATCAAGCCCCCGCCGCACGCAGACACGACTGCAGCTACTGCGGGCGGGACGGATGGGGAGCGTTTTCTCAGGCGCTGTAAGTAGCAGGACGCACATTTATCATGCTGTCCTTCCAGCACACATCTGCTCTCGCTGCTGCGTGTTTCATTTATCATGGCTTGTCACCGGCCCTACCCCCAACACATCCGGGTGTCAATTAATTCCTCCCCGTGCGGCTCGAGTGCATGGCACGGAATCATCTCCGTGCTGATATCCATCCACGAGCTGTCCCTACCCCGGAGCGGCAGCGCTCAGCCACGTCCCCCAAATTATGGCCGTGACTAGAACGTCTCTGTTGCTTTATTGCAAGTTATTAAACCCCCAAACCACCTCGGCACGCTTGGGTAATTTTCAGGGGAAGCAGTGGAGGTTTGGGTTTCTTTCTGCCTCTCTTCCCCCAGGCTTGACAGGATATTTGCGACGCAATTCAGCAAAATAAACTTTTCTCCGAAGAGCTTCCAGGAAAACCCCTCGAGTGGATAATTGCTGTGGACCTTCAAAATGCTTTTGATAATTGATGAACATTCAAATAACAGATTTATCTCCACGTTGGCAGTACTAGGCAAAGGCATTTCTGATACACCAGCAGCCCATGTGCCTCCTGCTCCATTACCATGAGCATGCAGGGGAAGGCAAGTGTTTTTCTACACAGGAGCATCGTCTCTCATTATATGATAACATTTGGTCCCTATTTATGTTTCTGCTCTGTCTGGCTAACTCTCCTTTTTATTTACAAATCAGCTATATTAATGTGCTGTAATTCCAACACTGGTTGTTTATTTTAGAGATGAATCTGTTGGCAAAGGGAAGAAACCCCGCCTGAACAGAAAGCGGCACCAGCTCCAACACCATGTACACACTTGTCCTTACTCAACAGCAGACTTAAAACTAGTGGGGTTTTGACTTCACAGACATGCCTCGTGGCATTTTTAAGGTTTAAGGATAAAAACACTGGCTTGCAGGTCAGAGAAGGAGCAGATAACTAATGCAGTGTTCATTTCTTGCCAGCCCTTGGCCATGGAAGGGCATCCCCTGCCCGGTCACCATGCAGAATAGAAGTGGGGCAAAGTCCCTGCACATTTCCCAGACAGAAGGACATGGTTGGAACACAAGCATGGAAGCAGAGCCCCTGGGAAGAGCCACGCTGCGAATCTGTGTGGAATCCCACTCCAAAACAAAACCAGCTGCAAAAAGAACACCTCATTAGAGGTAACAGCAACCAGTCACAAGCCAGAAATTTCCACAAGGGGTGTAAATGACCAGATGAATTTGCAGGTGGCTTTATCCCGGCTCTGCATCCACACAAGGAGTAAAAGGCATAAAAATAACCCTTGTGGCTTGATTTCTCCAAGCCCAGCACTCTGGGAAAGAAAACAGTCATTCCAAGTCATGCTCCCAATAAACTGCCTTACACTGGCATGAAATAGACTCAGGCTGATCAGTTCTTATCCCTCTGTGCAAAAGGCTTTCAGAGCCTCATTGGAACACAGCCAGGAAAAATAATTTGAGTCATTATTATTAATTATTATAGCTGTATGCAGGCTCCCAGCAGAGAGGAACCCCTGGAGATCCCTTTTCACCCATCATCCAGCTGTAGAAGGACCCCAGAGGGGAAATCAAGGCTTTCCACGGCAGAAGAGATGCCAGCATATCATTAGGCATCACCATACAGCAAAGCAAGCAGCATTTTCATTCTCTGTGACCTCTCTGGGTACCAAGAATGACAGAGCTTTTTCTTTCCTTCCTACATACCCAATTCCTTCACCACTGAGCACACAAAGTTAAAGGTGGTGCAGAAGAGACAAGCAGAGCATTTCCCTGCTGAACTCACAGAGCAGCAGCCAAGCCTGCCCTGGGAAAACATTCAGGAGAGCTGATCATGAAGCAGAAAATCTCCAAAAAAAGGTGGAAACACCAATACATTCGCAGTATTGGCTTATTCTGGTTTTTGCATGCTGGCCCTCTCCTTCCTGCATCTGAAAAAATTGACTTTTTGCCAATCTCAGCTTTTCCATTATGAGAGTCATATGGGGACCAAAGCCTCACTTCTTGTGATGATCATGGAGACCTGACATCCAAAACACAAGTTCCCTGTAGTGCTACATCTCACAGAGAAATTTCAGTCCTCATCCCACCACATCAGTTTGCTCATCTAATCCATCCCTGCATCTCTGTGTTCTGCTGCAGCAATTTTAAGGCCATGGCACACACGTTCACCAAATAAATACATTTGACTGCACAGGTCTCCAACCTCAGAGAGGATCAATGAAATTCTTTCCTCAGAGGAAGGAGTTTGATGAAATTCTTGGTTTAATCATTCTAATATCATTTAGTTGAGTAAATTTATGTGCCTAAAAGGATTCTGTCAGTAGGAAGTATTTCATCAGGTGCATACACATAATTCTAGCGACAAAGTGATTTTTTTGTCAAGAAAATACTGCCTGGCACATGTACAGAAGTTTGTTTAGCAGCAAGCGAGTACACAGCGAAGGCAGGAATCAGATCATGAAGATTATGCTGTTATAAAGAGACAAGAAGGAGAGGGAAATTATCTGTTTGGTGCCAGACTGGGGGAAGTGGTTTACATGAAAGGAAAAGGAGTTTACAAGGCAGCATCAGCTTCCCATGGGCCTTTACCATTGGCATGAATCAAATCACCGACACAAAGCCGCGGTCACATCGCACGGGGTCTGCGCTTCCTACTCTGCTTTTCATCCTGCACTCAGTGCATCTGTAAAATGTGTTAATTGCAAACTCCTCTGGTCCTGATCCAGCATTCCTTCTGTTTATTGGTGTGCCTGGCATCAGAAACATGCCAACAAGGCCATGGAATTCTTTTGGCTTTTGCTAGCAACACGCCCTCATCTGGCTGGCTTTGAAAAAGCACCAGCAGTGGAACCTCAGCCCCAAGTCCGTGGATATTGCAAGCAAAACTCCCCTGGGCTGAGGGTAGTGGCCCAGCAGCCAGAGTCAGAATGGTTTGGAGTGCAAGGGACCTTTACAGGCCCTCCAGTCCAACCCCCTCCCAATAAGGAGGGACACCTTCCACCAGATGGGCTTGGCCAGAGCCCTGTGCAGCCTGGCCTTAAGTGTTTCCAGGGATGGGGCATCTAACAGAAAACAGCCTGAGGTCACTGGCCAGGACAGGTCACACAGGGCAGGGAGCTGGGTGCTGTACCAAGGAATTCAGAAGTACAGGGAAAAGAAGAAAAAGCAAGGAGGGAGGACACAGGTGCTCAGTTCTAAGGAAGTGGAGATGCAAGGGGCAACAAGGAGCAAGGAAGGGATTTACTTACAGCGAAAACGGAATTCACACAAAAAAAAAAAAACAACACACAAAAGAAGCAGTGAAATTAACAGCAGAGAACAGAGCTATTGAACATCACCTGTCCTCAGAGACGCTGGCAGGCAGAGGGAGGAGGAAATCTCAGAGCAGATTTATTTATTTGGTGGAAGTGCTTTTGATTTCCCAGCCGTGCAGGAGCACCGGCAGGAACCCCCAGCTGGGGAGAGGCCGGGCAGTGCACGTCAGTGTTTGCACACCCACAGGAGGGTGAAGCAGCTTCTCCTGAGCCTTCAGGGTGCTACAGAAACATTTTCCTTTCCTGATCCTGGAGGTCAACAGATCAGCAAGGGAGAGAGCTCCAGAGCTCTGTGGTCGAGTCTTATTTGTGACGTGAAAGGACAGGAGGTTTCCACAGGACCTAAGAGCTGAGATTTGTCTGCCTCCTGCTGAGGCTTCCTGTGTCCCCCAGAACTTGCCATTTGCTCCTATGCCACACAGCAGTTCTAAGTCACTGACTCATCTCTTCCAGTTACCCTGTAAAGCTCTTCACTGCTACAGTAATCCCGAAGCCTTTGAGCTGTACTTGAGAGTTTGCAAGGGGAGCTGAAGTCTTCTGATAGGAGAAGTTGAACCAAAAAGCCCTGGTCAGCAGGGTTTACATATCTGGGTAGGCATCGGCCAGGAGAGAAATTAAATTAGTTGCATCTTTCACCCTCCACAGCAGCACTTCAGCTGAAGCAGTAATGAAGAAAAATCTCACAAACTAGCCACTGGCAACCAGAATCATTTGTCTGCTATTGATCCACAGTGTGATTAAATGGGGTGGAAAAGCAGGCACAGGTCCCTCTCCAGGTTAGGGAAATCTCATCTCATCTCATCCTTATAGGTTCTGCTGGCCCTATCCTGCTGCCCTGCCACCCTCAGGCATCCCCAGCTCAAGCCCTGCACATGCCCTGAGAGGGTGGCTATAGGGGCCAGAACTACTCAGGAGGGAGGGAAGTCCTCAGGACTTGTGAGAAGGGGAGATTGTTCAGTTCTGTGCTCAGCTGCTGAACCCAAGAGCCTGCAGGTTTAATTTCAGTCTGCCACAAAATGGGAAGAGATTCAGAATTCATCAAGCAATTTTTGCAGACTCTCACACCCAAACGTTTGCTTAGGAAAAGGATTTGCTCTCGCTCGGCTTGCTGACATTTGCATCTCTACACCAAGAACTGAAAGCTGCAGCCTCACCACAAAACACCTTGAAATTTATGACTATTGTCATCAACAGGAACTGCAAAATTAAAACCCAAGACCCTCCCTCACATCACTTTTCCATCCACAAGCCCAGCTCTGCCTAAATCATGCAAAAGCCATAAAAAGGAGCCACATGCACCAACCCATAAATCCCAGCTGTCCTGTCTCCCCAGCTTAATGCCAAGTGATAAAGATGCCCCAGAGTTTATGTGGCTGCCACTGCCCCCCTCCTCCCTCCTTTGTTGATTGTATACATAAATAAAACCACAATGATCTCATTTGAGTCCCTTAGGCAGCAGAAGCAGGAGCTGGGAGCTCCAGCCAGTCTAGCTGGAGTGACTCGCAGTGATTTTTGATTGAAGCTGACTATTAGTGGATACAATTAAGATGCCTCTTCAGTTTGAAGATGAATTGGCCATGCAGCGACAAATGTGAATGCTTATTGCTGCCATGCTGAGGCAGGTAATCAGGGAATGAAGCTGTAATTGTGGCACCTCTTGTTTTGCTCCTGCTGGAGCACAGAACGCGAGATTCAATTTAACAAACAATTTGCCACGCGGCTCATGCCTGCTGGGTGGGAAAGCAAGGCGTGCTGGTGAGGCTTCCTTTGAGTTCTACTCCTTTTTAAACCTGTTATAAGCAAAACTGGCCCTTGCTTGAACCTTTGCACCAAAACAGAAAGGAAGAGGAGAAGCCCAAGAGCACTGCTGACAATGTATTTGAGAACGTATTTAGGGCTTCATCCAGAGATGATAAGAAAAGAAATCCCACATACCAGAAAGTATCATCATCTTTTTGGTACCTTTTGGGTCTTTCTGAGCTTCTCTGGAGAAACCAAAGGATGGCTGGGCCAGCAGCAAATGCCAATGTGGGCAGGTGGGGAGGCATTTATATTCACCCAGAGTTGCTCTGCTACTGCAGGAGATTGAAGTTACAGCCCCTGGATGATCATGAAGCCAATTATCCTCATTCTTCCCCCAAGGGAGGGAAGGACCAATTGAAGCAGCAGCTCCTCAGCAGCTGGCTTTCATCCTGCTGCAAGGCAAGGAGTGCAGAGATGCTCTGCAGGGCTCAAGGGTTTGGCAGTTAAAGGACTCAAAAAAGAATTAGACCCAGAGATCTCCTGGATCAGACTCACAGAGCAGAGCTTCCTTAGCTTTGTTTACCTCTCTTTGGGATCCATCCTTACAACCACTGTCTCCAAGTTTCTAGTTCAAACTTGGCTTCTCCAACAAGGCCAGTTCCGCGGAGGACATACAGCCAGGCCTTACAAACCCTTCCTGTTTCACTGTTGTCAGTGACCACATAAGTCATTTATCTTAATTCCCAAATCTCAGGGATTTTATTGTGTTTCTTTAAGGCTAAACATGTATTTACATGTTTTGAAATTTCAGAGCCAACCAGGACCAGCTGCTCTTGTTCCTGTACGATGTAGACATTGGCATCACCTTTTTTGTCAAAGGAAGGACAAAGTTAGTTGCTCTCTAATTGCTAGCCTGACCTAGAAAATGAGGGCATCAGCTGTACAGAGAGGCACCTCTGTTAATGAGTTTCTAAGTGGCTCAGTTTTTCCTCCTCACAAACATACAGGGATCACAGAAACCAGAGAGCACATGGGAATGTTCAGTAGTTGGCAACTGCAGAGGCTCTGATGGAAACCTTATAGAAAAGAAAAAAAAAGAGCATCTTCTGGTTTCCTTCTGTTTTTTTCTCTAAGTACTGCTGGTCATGGTCTGCAGAGAAGATGTTTTCTTGCCTGCAAGCATTGTATGGGACCTGACATCAGCTGGAATCTGCTCTGCATCCCTTATCAGCCTTGGAAAAGCCCCAAGGCAGTCAACAGCACAATTTGATGGTACTTCAGGCAGGCACAAATAAAAGGAGTGAAAACGTCATCTAATTAAAATTTAGCCTTTGTATAGAGGCAAGAGATGTGTGCTCTGACAAAGCAGGAAGCAGAGAAGCCCAAATGTTTTGCAATTTGTAGTAGGCAGCGCTGGGTAATTGGGGGAGGATGAGGGTGATTTTCTTTTAAGGGAATGATCTGTACTTTGAGAATGCTCCTCTCCAACCTCTCCCAGGCAGGAGCCAGCCTGGCCTCATTGCAGAGCTTTCCCCTGCCCAACAGTCTTGCAAGAGACCAAGCACTGGCCCAGATGTGCTATCCTAGCTTCAGTATCCATTATGGGGCAAGCATTCCGAGGCAAGATGATGCCTCCTTATCAACCCCTATTAAATAGCCACCATTGCAGGTGGCTGTGAGGTTTAGTTTGTCGCCCTGTTGTTACAAAAAACCTTGGTTTTTTAAAACTTACTCTTAAGCAGCTATCTCGTCTCTCCCAGGTGGTAATTAACACACCTGACTTGTTTAGAAAAATTATCCACAGGTTTCTGTTTGAAGGAGCAGAGAATGAACAGCAAGGCAGTGTTTGGATCCACCCCAGCACATCTATTGAATGTGAAGCTTTTGGGCCGTTCAAATGAGTGTTTCAGGTGTGCTGACTTTGGTGTGAAGGCTGGACCTTGAGGTGGCCCCACAGCTCAAGCCCCCAGCACAAAGGGCAATACAGGGAAGGTTTCTGGAGTTATTTCGTGACTGGACAAGGAAAGGAATAGCAGGTACTTGGTTTGTAACCCCTGCCTGCCCCCTGACAGCAGGACCTGCTCCCTGGGCAAAGCTTGGGAGCTGTGAGTTTTGGTCAGCGGAAGGGGACGGACACGGCAATTCAGAGTGTCTCCTCCAGGCTGCCCCAGGCACCCAATGCAGGAGCAGGTTACAAGAAAAAGAGGCTTCTGTGTCCCAAAAGGCAGCCATCTTTTATACCCTGAGCTGGCTAGAGACAGACACAGCCAATATCCTTCCTTTCTGACACAGCTGGGTCATGTTCAGCACGCTGCTGTACAGCCGGGCAGGGAAATCGGGCAGAGCAAGGTCGAACGGCTCACCTTGCAAATGCTTGCATGAATACTTAATCTCTCTCCTGTGAGCAGTCTCACTAGCTTCAGTACAGCTGGAGATATTGAATCTAGAAGGGAAAAGATCTTTAACCCACTGCCTGCCTCCCAGGGGACTTGGTGCTGGGAGGCAGAGAGCACAGCCCTCCACCTGAGCCACCCCCACCCGCAGCAGCACAACTCCAGCATCACCCTGAACATCACCACCACGATGGTTTTAGTTACACAAAACCCTGACAGAGCCGACCCTTTCTGCTTTTCACACACAGAAGGTTGCAATCACATTTACTGGCAAACCACTCCTATTCTCCCAAGCCCCACACACAGCAGTTAATGTTCTCCAGTTCAATAAACCATCAATTCTACCACCACAAAGGGAAAAACTCTAAAGAAAACCCCTCAAAACAACCTCACGTGATAAAGAGCAAAACCAAAACAAAACAACCAAACAAAAAACCCAAACAAGCCAAAATGCAAGAAGAAAACCAAAACTCAAAAACCCCTTACCCCTTCAGGCTTTCTCTCTGCAACATGGCTGAGTTTCCAGGCTCTGCAGAGATGTCACATGTTTCCCACCTAGGGAAAAACTGACAGGTATCCCCACCTGAAGCCACTTCAGATTGGACAACCCTAAGTCCATCCTCCCCTGCAACTCCTCCCAGTCTGGGCCAGCTACTGAGTGATTTAGGAACCACTCCTTTTCTTCCTCCTCCTCATCATCAGTGAGTGGGAGCAGCACTTGTGCAGCCTGGAGAGGTACTTCCCCAAACCAGCCATGGCTTCTGAAAGCAGCAGGTGACCTCTTTAAGGACACCCACCTGTGCTGCCCCATCAAGACACAGAGCGGACTCCAGGGCTGAGCCTCCACAAGAATCACTAAAAAATGGGATTTTTTTTTGCCCTAGCTAGAGATGAGGAAAAGCAATTCCTAAGTCAAGCTGCTCGAGTTCATCAGATCATGGAAACACAAGCCCTGCTGAATCATCCACTGGTTTTATCTTCTCGGGGCAGGAGACAAAGTTATACAGAAAACATTGTCTACAGACATCTCTGTTTGGAAACAAATGCATATGTTACCGAGCTAAATTGTCTCAGCTAAAGGAGATGGAAATTAGATCATTTAAAAGCAGACAGCTCTCCCATAGTGTTTCAGCAGAATCATCTTTTTTACATAGCCAGGCAAGGGGCTCATTTTTGGGGAAAACAAACACATCTTTTACGATTATGGCCATTCAAAGCTGTTTCTTGCGCTCTAAATTGTCGCACATGAAGGATCAATAGCATTCTCAGATGATGATTTAATTAAAAACTCCTCCTTTCTTCAAGTTGAGATCTGCAAAACCTCCCTGAATGGCTGATGGATCATTTGCTATTACCTTGCCTGCTTTCTTTTTAATATTTTTTCCAGAATTTTAATTACTGCCATTTGAGGATTATTGATTACCTGTAATTGCTCCTTTTCTCAGGCATCTCCCTAGTTATCTGCAGCTAAGTGATCTCTGCAAAAGACAAATGCAGAGTGCTTCAGAATCCAATGGTTTTCTTTGGCTATTAATGAACACTGATAGGTTGATGCCTGGACTTTCAAAGGTGTCCTGATAGGTGTCCTGAACTTTCAAAGTGGATGAGCCTGAAAATTCCTTTTCCTTAAGAAAAGACACTAAAAGCACCAAACCCCCTTTTTATACCCCAGTCACATTACACAGAAACTAGACCAATGAAGTCTTTACAGCACGGAACACTCCTGAGTGCAAAGAAAAATCCCCCTCTGCCTTCCAGAGCAGATGCTCACTTCAGACTGATGCCATTCCCACAGCTCACAGGCATAGAGGGATTTAAGGCCAGGACCAAAGGGGATTTTATTTTTCAGGCTCCTAATTCTCTCTGCTCTGATCACCCCGTTAGACAAAGAGGTTTGCTCAGTTTAGCAGTGCTCAGCTCACCAACGGCTTCTGGATTCTGTAGGAGCTGGAGACACACCGTTGTTTCCCACCCCTTTGTCTTATTTACAATCCAAATTCATTGGAAATATTTAAAACATGCAGCAAAATCACCCAGTGCAAAGCTCATTTTCCTCCTTAGGTCTTTTCCTTTGCATTTCAGCTACATTTAAAAGCTCACACGTTTCAAAACACAGGCTCAAAAATGCTGTTACACAGGGAGCATCAAGTGCAACAAGCATGAAGCTGCCCTTTGCTGCAGGTTTAAGGTAATGCTTTTAGTTTAGTCTGAGAATTATGATCTCAGACTACGGCAAATGATCCCGTTAGAGTTGATCTGATAATTCTGGTGTACCCTGGTATAAAGATAGCATGATTAAACAAAAAAAACCCCCCCACCCCGCATCATTCATTTCAGAGCAATTATTTTTAGAAACTGATCATCAGCTAAGTGGGAGCTCATTACCAGATTTTGTCTGGAAGTCTGCAACAGTGAGTTACTGCCCACAAGACTTAAATAACAAAACGCTCTGAAATACGGTGGTAGAATTTTGAGGAGCTTTTTCCTTCATTTTTTTCTTCCCAGTGCGCCCTGACACTGACCTGCAGCCCAGTGGGGAAGACAACACCACACTCAGCTCTGCCCTGGTCCCAGCACTGCAACCAGGCATGGGAAATCATCCACAGCCTGCATGAGCATCCCTCTGCCCTGGGAAAACGGGAGACAAGAAGCTTTGGCCCTTTGTCACGGTTTGACACTGGCCCAAGGCCAGGTACCCATGAAAGCCCTTTGCTTGCCCTCCCCTGCCACAGCTGGGCAGTGGAGAGGACAAAAACATTAAAGAAGGGTTCATGAGTTAAGGAAAAAGCACTTCAAGGGCAAAACAGGCTCAACTCAAGTTGCAAAGTGGATATATTGCTAACAGAATCAGAAGAGGATAATGAGAAGTAAAATAAGGCCTTAAACCACCTTTTTCTCCCCAGCCCCTCTCTCCTTCCCAACAGCGGGAGGGAGACAGGGGATGGGGGTTTTGCTCAGTTCATCACCGAGATTTGCTTCTGCTGCTCCAGGAGAGGAGTCCTTCCCCTCTAAGGCCATGGGGTCCCTCTCACAGGAGACAGCTCTCTGTGAATTTCCATAGCGTGGGTTCACTCTCAGGAGCAGCAGCCAAATCACACCTGCTGCAACGTGAACTCCCCTTAACGGGTACACAGCCCCCCAAAACTGCTGCAAATGTGGGTCCCTCCCAGGGGCATACAGACCTCCCAAAACTGCTGCAGCGTGGCTCTCCTCCCACGGGGTGCAGCCCTCCAAGGACAGGCTGCTCCAGCCTGGAAGCAGAGCCCTCTCCCTCCATCAGGTCTCCCACTGAGTGACAGCCTTCTCCAGGCATCCACCTGCTGCAGTGTGAGCACCTTCCCCAGGGGCTGTGCACAGATCTCTGCATCCCCCATGGGCTGCAGGGGCACAGCTGCTTCACCATGGTCTCACCACAGCCTGCAGAGGAATCCCAGCTCCAGTGCCTGGAGCACCTCCTGCCCCTCCTGCCCCACTCACCTTGGTGTCTCCATGTTCTTTCCCTCACATGTTCTCACCTCCTTTTCTCTGGCTAGAAACAACCCCAAACCTGTGTCCCTGTTGTTTGGATTTTCTTATTAAAGATGTCATCCCAGAGGCATTACCAGCCTCTCTCATTGGCCCAGCTTTGGCCAGCAGCACGTCCATCCTCACAACCATCAGGGACTGGCTCTGCTGGACACGGTGGAAGCTTCCAGCAGCTTCTCACAGCAGCCACCTCTGTGGCCCTCCTGCTGCCAAAACCCAGGTAAACCAACACAGCCCTGCACCCTGCAATGGGCTCACAGGTCCAGCAAATCTTCCCGTGGCATTACCACGTGGCAGACCACTTGTAAAAGATATGGCTGGAAATGCAAATGAAAGTTAAAGGCAGACATAAGAAGGGAATCTTGGATATCTCATCTGGTTGGAAAAGACAGCTTGGGTAGGCAGCTAATTGGGAGCCATGGGAAAAGCTTTCCCAGCTGCAGGCAGCAAGCAGCTCAGGGAGAAAGGAGCTACAGGTTTTCTGCAAGAAAAAGCTGACTGTTAAATTGAGTATAGTACTGATGGTAAATGCATTTCATCACCAAATGATATACCTATAAAAAAGTACAACAGAGAAGAAGAAGAAGAAAGTGTGTGTCAAGCTTTCTGGGCCTTTTTTCACTTTTCTAGGGAAGATTGTCTTGCACTACATCGGCAGACACAGCCCAAGTGGGAATGTTTTCACCTAAATAATTGCCAGTAAGCTGAAGCAATTAATTTTCTCATATTTTTTTCAACAGAAAAGAAATCAAACCCTGAGACTTATTTAGTAAAAACGATGGCCAGGACAATGGTTTTGTTTTGTAACAATGTGATTTTTTCCAATACACACGAAAACTATTCTTATAGTTCTACATTTGGAAAAAGAGTTGTTTATTCTGTAGAAAAAGAAAGTTTAACCACAACATTTCTGGGGTGACCTTCATTATTAAATCTCTGCAGAGAGCAGCAGACACTCTTAAGGCACGTGCTGGCAACTTCAGCTGCCTTTACTCTTGAGGGCTTCAGTCCCACAAAGCAAGACTGACATCAAAACCAGGGAAAAAAGATATTGAAAGGAATGAAGAGGTTCTTCTGGGTACAGAAGTCACCTTAAAAAGCCAGACCCTTCAGTCAGTGTGAGGCATGCATTTAACAACTGCAGTGACCTAAAGAATTAAGTGGGGACGGATCCATCTTCTTTTCACAATAAAGCAACATTTGGGAAGTTACAACAGAGCAAAACGTGGCATAGCAATAGAGGAGCAAAGAGCAGGATTGGAAGGAAGCAACAGAGGATTTCACAGTGGACAGGCTCACCATAAATACAATCCCTATCCAGTTGGGGGAAGTTTCTTGTGGTGCTTTGGCAAATCATCTTTTTATCTTATTGTCATCAAAATATGTTTCAAAGGATTTTTTTTTTCATGAGATTCCAACTCAAAAGTTTGGCTTGAACCCTGCTTCTTTGGAAGGCAACCAATTTATTTTTTTTTTTTGCCTTCAGTCAGGCCAGTGTTGGGCTGACAGGGAAGTAGATGGGGAGTGAGGTATTGTGCACACCTGTGTATTGACAGCAGAGAAGATAAAAGTCACTCCTGTGACTGCCATTAGGGACTTAGGGGAACTTGTGATGGTCCCACAAGCAGGGACAGGGAGGGTCTTTGCATTATCTCATGTGCCCAAATTAAGAGGCAGTCACAGAGTGGTTGTTGGTGTCTTCTCCCAAGTAACAGGACAAGAGGAAACGGCTTCAAGTTGCACCAGGGGATCTTGAGATCGGATGTTAGGAAAAATTTCTTCACTGAAATGGTTGTTAAGCATGGGAACAGGGTGCCCAGAGAAGGGGTGGAGTCACCAGCCCTGGAGGTAATCAAAAGCCACATCAATGTTGTGCCTGGGGACACGAGCTAGTGGTGAGCCTGGCAGTGCTGGGTAATGGTTGGACGCGATGATCTTACGCTTCCAACCCAAACGATTCAGTACCTGTGTAAGTGAGAGGAGTGATGCAGAGCACTCACACTGGAAAGCTGGCTGTACTAGACAGGCATCTCTATTTGATGCATCAACTCAGCTGATGTGAACAGGAAACCTGTCCCTGGTGTAACGTGGTTAAGGCCAGGGCACGTCTTGGACCACCTGACTGAGCAATGTGGAGGCACGCTCACTGCTGGCTGAACAACACATCAAGCCTTGGCTTGCTTCACCAACATCCTGGGAAAAAAATCGCCTTGTGGGATGGGAGAGCAGCCACTAGGTGGGATAACAGCCTAGCAGGCCATGTGCCTGGGAGGTGCCTGCACCCAGCCTTGGCCAGCATCGCTCACAGGGGTCCCACAAATCAAGCCTTGCGCCCGGTGTCAAACCTGCCGTGGCCAGGGAGCAGGTTTAGGAGATCACAACATGCCTTGAACTATTCACACACGTCCTCTGTAATTGCTCTCTTCACATTCAAGTGTTTTTATAGCTGTACTATTGCATAGTTCCATAGCTGAACTTGCCACATTTTCGCACATCCTAGCAGGGCTGTTTCTGAGCTCGAGCAGAAACTGGAATACCATAGTAAAAGAAATGGACAAAACACTTGAAATCAAAGAATCTGGCTTCATTTGCATCAGAAGGAATTTGACCTGTAGATTTTTCTCCTATGCTTAATGGAGTAAGAAAATAAAAAAACCCGGCAGTCCCACTTGAATATTTACAACACGTCTTTGATGCATCCTTAATGGCATTGTTTATAAAAAATGCATTAACTGTTCCGTTTTGCTTCAGGCAGGGGGATCCTTTACAGGACAGGCATATCAGTTTGGCTCTTAACAACGACAACGTTGCACAAATTAATGGATCTGGGAGACAGACTCCAGAGCAAAGACGTGAGAGCAGGAGCTTGGCCTTTGCACATGAATATTCTTAAGCAGAAAGGAAGAGGTTTTTTTCTCCTTACAGCTTCGAGTAGATCAGAAAGCTCCCCAAAAGAACAGGAGGGAAGCCAACTGCTAAGTAGGGCATGTAGTGACAGGACGAGGGGGAATGGCTTCCACTGTCAGAGGGCAGGGTCAGATGAAATATTAGGAAGGAATTCTTCCCTTGGAGGGGGGTGAGGCCCTGGCACAGGTTGCCCAGAGAAGCTGTGGCTGCCCTATCCCTGGAAGTGTTCATGGCCGGGCTGGATGGGGCTTGGAGCAATCTGGGATAGTGAAAGATGTCCCTGCTTAGGGCAGGGGGGTTGGAACAGGATGGTCCTTAAGGTCCATTCCAAACCAAGCCAGTCTATGATTCTATGACATAGATAAAATAAGACTTGACAAAAACCACCATCTTACGTACACACAGAGTTTTGATATGTTTTGAGTTTTCCTTTCTCAGATTTTTATATATGGAATTGTTGCGTTACCCTTATTTCTCTTGCCACAAGAAGGCTTTGTCCAAGAGGGTGGGGATTAGGTTGTCCTAAACACACTTGCAGGCCAAATCATCAGTTGCCCTCACATTTACTCTCTCCTAGGAGCTTCTATGACACTGCAAACCTTGCTTCCATTGACAGGTTGCCATAAAAAAAAAAACAACCCACATAGGCAATTAGAGTCCATATAAGAAAAGGCCTTACACCGAGGCTTCCACTTGACTTTGCCAGGTGACAAAAAGTGATTTCTGCAGGTTAACAATTTAGTCCTAAATTGGGCATATATAAATGTAATACATAGTCATGCATCCACACTACTTTGATAACAGTGAAGATGCTCATTTGTCAGGAGGAGGTTGAAAATGCCTCTTCCATGAGTTAAGGATCAAGAATATGTAATCCCAAGGAAAATGCAGGAGTGAAATATTAATAAATCCCAGGCAAATCCCAAACAAGCGGCACAATACCAAGGCAAGCGCTTTTCTTTCAACCATAATCCTGTTCTGCAAAAGCAGTCTGAGGATATAGGGGTGGTTTAAGATGTCAGGGGGGTGTGAATAGATCACTGTGACAACTAAATTAAGGATGAAAAATATTTTTGGGCATCATAGCATTGATTTCCCTTCCAATGAGAGCCTCACCTGCCTCTGAATCTCTAATAGAAAAGATTATGGATCAGCATGGAAAGAATATTCCGGATGATCCAATGTACCTTTCAGTGTGCAGAAGAAGGAATTTGATTTTGTAGCATTTGCAAAAGGATTTAGAATTACAGAGGTAAATCAGAATTATTTTTTGTGCATGAAGCGACACAAATGAGAGAGACCCTACTGAGCCTGGATTGCCCAAGTCCTAGCTAGAAAACAACAGTGGATTAACAATTTCCAAATTTCCAGAGCCACAACAAGATAAGTGTAGCAGGAAGGAATCATCACAACATTTCAGCAACTGCTGCTGGCACTCACTGCTGCAATTTCTCACTTGCGACAATCAGGCATTGTAAGGGAACTTGTCCTTTGGAAAGAACCAGCTCTCTCTCACACTGTGACAAGTCAGGCTCAGCTAAAAATAGCAACCAGCAAGGAAAACAAAATAAATGCATCCACTTTGAACAGTCCTTTGCTCCCCACTAATTTCAGCTGAAAATGGCCACAGAGCATGCACGCTGCCAGACACCACAAAGGGCCTCCGTGGCTCCAGACTGCCATGGGCTTGTGATTAAAAGAAATGCTGCAGTCTTTGAGCCATGGCCACACCTCAGCCTCTCTGTGTCCCCTCCTCAGCGCCACTCCTGCTCCTCCTTCCCCCTTGCACCTCCTTTTCCTGCAAGATCAGTTTGGGGTGTGCAGGTGAAGAGCTCAGGATTTAGGAGGCCTGAGAGCAAAGCGTGGCAGCCAGTCCCTTTGGCAGGCTGACAAGTGACGTGCAGGTGTCCCAGGAGATCAGCCTCTGACACGAGACCTGAGCCCCGCTGTGCTCACAGCATCCTTAATGCTTCCTCAGCACCGAGGGACACGTCAGTCACACGGCTAAAGGACACGGGAGAGCCACGGGAACGAGAACCCTCCACGGTGGCAAGGTTTCATGCTGTTTCTTTAATTTTTTTGTCTGGCAAGTGAAATATATTTCACCAGAAGGTGGGAAAGGACTTGGAACAAAATTGATCTTGGCTGAGCAAACATTTGACAACGTTCTGTGGGAAACAACCATCTGTCTTGGGAGATATCAACTCCAGGAGATACTGATGGCACTAAAAATATCTGCCTTAGTCCACAGTCCCACAGCACTCAGTTTTCAAGCGTGGAAAGCTTCAATCCTTCAGCAGTAAACCTTTCTATTTATTTCTGGTTTTGGAGTGTTGACTTACCAGGTGAGGAGCAAAGGGCTCTGGTTTGTTCAAGATTCAGCCACACAAGTTTTTGGTGCCTGGGATGAGTGGAAACTAGAGAGGAGCTGCAGAGAGATAATTAATATGGATTAAATGGAAAAAGGGCTTTGTGCTCTGCTTCACAAGTACAGACCGTACACAGAGATGGATGTCTCTGTCTCAGAAGAGCTTCCTGGAGCAGTTTGGCAGGCTGGTTTCTTCTGAGAAACATGAGAGGAGAGAAAAAAAAAAGTACTCTTTGAAAGAAACTTTCAAAACGTACCATGAATTCCAAACAGCTCTTCCCTCCTCGCTGGCAAAGAGGCTAACAGATTGACTGAAGCTGACAAACAATCTCCATCCCATGAATCATTGAGATTTAGACCCTTTCACCTTCCACAAGTCACTAAAAATCGAGATAATCCAAAGTTTTACAAGAGAAAAGAGAAGATGGGGCAGCTGAACTTCACCAAAGGATGTTCTGCACAGAAGTTGGCACACCCGTTTTTGCATCTGTGATTTGCTGGGCTCCTGCTGCCCAGGCAGGGGCTTTTCCATGGGCCTGGGAAGTGAGTAATAGTTATTTTTACCACAAACTGGAGATCTTACTCCAGGGCATATTCCATTCTGGAAAAGGCAGCCTCTTGGCCATCAGGGGTCTCTGCAGGGAACACCAGAGATGAGAGGATTACAGGCAAAAGCCTTGAGTTGTTCTTCCATACCTGCTCCAGTGCCTCTCGCTCGCTCCACCTGTGATTTGTGCCAAGTCCCCACCACAGCCACGTTCCCTCACAAAGAGCTCCAGCTGCAGCAAGAACAAGATCCTCATTCCACGGGGACAACCTGCATTCTGCTCGTTGAATCCCTACCCCGTCATATATCCTGGGATAATTTTTAGGGTTGGGATTTTTCTCATTTCCTGGTGGTTTTCTCCTTCTGGGGGAGTGTCTGAGTTGGGTTTATTGTTGTTGCCCAGGTGAGCCAACACCAAGTGCCATGCACTCGTGCCAAGAGCAAAGACAACTGATCCTTCCTGCTGACACCCCCTGCCTCCAGTGACTGCCCACCAGGAACCCCAGAGCTGGATCTGCCTTCTCCATCTTTAGTGTCTGCCAGAGCATCTCTGTTCTGTGGCCAACGTGGCAACCCCACGGGAATCCTTCTGCAGAATGCCTTGCAGAAGGATCACTGTTCAGTTCAGTACCCTCACATGATCAAAAGAAATAATGCTAAATTCAGTCAGCTAGTGCAGTGATGGAGGTAAGAAAATGCAATGACAAATTCATCCAGATACAATCAGGTGGGTAAAGGAAAGGGGGTGCCCCAGTAGGGACAGAAAAGGAGAGTTCCTTTTTCTGGAGTAGTTTAGGGAAAAAAATCCAAAATAAAACACTTTGGGACACAGTAGCTTCATGGAATAGTGAATACTACACGTTGGGGAAAAGGGAGTCAGAGTTTGTTTCCTGGGCAACTGGGGAACCATAAAGATACTGGATCACAGTTAGGGGAAAAGTGCAAACACCTGAAATAGGAAGAAGAAAAAGAAGGGATTTCTTCCTGCAGATACAGCACAAGAAAGAGAAGAAAGGCTGATAGGATGGATGTTTTTAAATTATTTTTGTTTTTTAAAGTTGGGCTTATTTGCATGACAGCTCTGAAATAGGACAAAGTACAGAGAAGGGCAATGCTGCATAATGTGAATGAGGAAAGGGAACTGTTTGGCTTTTTTCATTTAAATGCATGAAAACCTCTGTGAGGTCTTGTGTGTGTTGAGAGGAGGGGTACGAATTTAAAAAAAATTATGCTGAAAGAAACAATGACTCCAGTGAGAGAACAAATTCAAGCTGAAGGCTCATAAGCACAGCTGAAATTAGGAACTGTGCTAATAGTCCCAAGCTGTGTTTCAGGTTGATGCCGAGTGGGGCCCTGACTCAACAAGCACATCAGCAAGACAGAGTTGAACACCAGAAAATCCTCTGTAGTTCTTTGGAAATGAAATGTGAGGCCATGGTCACAGGGACCTGGCTGCAGGGCTGGGATGGATGCAATTGCTGTGGAATGCACCTACCCAAACACAGGGATCTCCTGACCCCACGGAGGGGGGTGCCCCTGGTGTAGAACACCATGGGTGGTGAGATGCCAAACGGTCTCAAAGAGCCACATCCTGCTGATCCTCTCTGCCTCCCCATCCCTCTCTTTTTCCCTGGTATCAGCACTGCCCTGCAAGGGAAGGATGCAAACTTGCAAAGTGACTTATTGGGGAAAGAGCAGAGGAATGGAAAAGCAATGGATTCAGGCCTGGACATACCCATGCACTGACAGGCAGCCCAGAGTGAAGGAACTTGGTGGTGGGAGAGAAGAGCACATGCTTGGCTTCCTGCTTAGCGGTGACACAGAGCCCTCAATCTGTCCCCCACCACCAGGGCTGGCTGCCACCCGAGCTCTGGCTGCCTTCCTCCATCCTTCGTTGTGCTGGGGCCATCTGTGTGGGAAGGCAAATTTGAGGGTGACACATAGGGAGAAAACACTTGAGAGACACTGGACTGCTGCTCAAGACCAGAAGATAGCAGTGGTGCCTTACCAACAGGAGATCTTGCTGGCTTTGTGTCATCTTCCCCAGGTGTCCAAACACAAACAGGTTTCCTTTTAGCATCTGAGGGAAGATCATCAAAACTCACAAGGCACAGGCTGGTCCAAAAACAAAGGAAATGAAAAGCATTGAGTCACAGAATGGCCTAGGTTAGAAGGGATCCTAAAGATTCTCTCATTCCAGCCCTCTGCTATGGACAAGGACACCTTCCACTAAACCAGGTTGCTCAGAGCTCCATCCAACCTGGCCTGGAACACTTCCACAGATGGGGCATTCACAACTTCTCTTGACAACCTGTTTCAGTGCCTCACCACCCTCACAGTGAATATCTTCCTAATATCTAATTCTTAAATAACTCCTTATTCCCAAATCTCCAAAAACCAAATCCAGATGTGCACAATTAATGTAAAGAACCTCATAGTGTCACTAATAATACTTGACTTTCAGTTGTCCTGGTCAAACCAAAGCATTTGTGCCACATCATCAAACACATCCTATCTGTGCATTCTTTATTCAGTAATGATTTGTTTATACATGGCTGTGGTGCACCCTGAAACATGCAGCTTACTAATTAACTCACAGCCACCTGGGATGGCAATTAGCACAACAAAACCTGGAGCAAATCCATAAGACTGATCATGGGTTGTACATGCTTGAATCACCGAAAACAGGCAGCCTTGATGGTTTTTTAAGGAGAAAACATGCATTTCAGGTTGAGTGCAGGGAGGCTGTCCAGGACTGACATACGTGACATGTCAGGCTCTGGTTGTGCAGTGAGCTGCAGGCTCGAGGTGAACCAGCCTTCAAGTTGGTTCAGTGGCAGCACAAGGATCTGCCTTTCAATATCACATCAAAGAGCTGGAACCCTTGTATCCCATGGAAGAATGGCTGCCCAGTGCTGTGCCTCAAAGTTGTCCTGCCAACAGACCACGGACTGGAGGTTTTGTGATGGAGAACTACAGATCTGCCCCGGGACCACGGGGCCAAAGCAAAGACAAGCTGAATTTGCGTGGAAGACTTCACACTCTGTGCACATGCAGAAGGGCTGCTAAGTGGATACAAAGCTTTCTCATATAGTACCTACCAGGTTTGAGGCTCCTGGAAGTTGAGTGCCTTCCTTCCTCTGCATCCATGAAAAATGACAATGACTGGGCACTGCTCGTGCAGCTCCACACTGTGCACTTGCTGCTGATGGGTGAAGTGAATCCTGCTGGAAATGCAGAGGTGGGCTGCAAAGGATGAACTGTTTCCTGCCAGCATTTAAGCTCCTTCGTGCCTGCTCGGGGGCCTTGCCTAAAATCAGCCACAATCTGCCCACCTCCATACCTAATTGTCATAAACATGTGAAAACAGACGGGCGTAGTTAGCAATTCTTCCTTCATTATGCCACTGTGCTTCTCGTAGCATAAGCATGATCAACAGACACGTCATTCTCCTCTCACCGTTTTCATTTTTAAGTTTAGCTTCTTTTTCCACTAGTAAGGAGGAAAAAAAAAGAAAGAAACAACATACACCACCATCTTTTGAAGGCTGAGTCTGTCCACGCAGCAGTTGGTGACAAACAGCCCCTGACCTGCACAATCAAACTCGGCAGTAGCCAACACCAGCAGAAATAAAAAGCACATGGTTTGAAAGAGAACTTGGTGCCCGTCACAGGCAGCTCAGAGTCTGCACTTCATCAAGGGCCAATTTTCACTAGGATTAGTTAACCAGCCATTTCCTTCCTCACTGGCTTTTACCCATTTACTGTTTATAGTGCAGCCCGGGAAGCTCTGCAATAGACACTAAACCATTTAGGAGAAGCAGCAGGAGTCCCTCTACAGGAGTAAGTTAAAGCTCAGCATGTGCCCTTCAGCTGGAAATCATACAGCATCCCTGGAAACATGTAGCTGAGCCCTGAGATGGAAGACAGAAAACAAGAGGGCACCTTTCCTGCTCCCCGTGGAGAGGGCTGCCAACTGCCAGCCATGACCTGTTCATTCCAAGTGATGTAAATGCAGACATTTTTGCTAATCTTATGCTAAGTTTGATTTCAAATCTTGCTTTTGCCTGCATAGCTTTTTATTCAGTCCTGTCTCTCCTTCCTGTCTTTGAAGGTTGCCTGCCCTTGGGAATCTCTTCCTCCTTTCTCTATCCAAAAACATGTGCATTCTTCCTCAAAATGTTGCTGATACAGTCTCCTATACCATCATCCCCAGCTTCCCAGTCATTGCATGCTTTTTGAGAAATAAAAATAAAGCAAATTAAAGATGTTAATAAAACTTACGATCCAGAGACAATATTTGCTTTGGATATTGCACAGAGAATTTAAGAAGCTGGGATCTCCCAGTGTCAGGAACTAAAGAGCTGTTTTCCATAGTACACTGCCTTTTTTGTAGAACTGATCAGAAAATGCTGGTCTGAAGTCTGGAGTATTTATTCCAGGACTAGTGAGTCCTGGCAGCTGTGTGTGAGGTTTGGAAAAGGACAAAGGACGTTTGTGATTTCTGTCCAGTTTATTTTGTAAAGCAGCTTCGGGTTTGGGCATGGGTCCAGATAAGTTTGTGCACTATGCCATTTTACAGGACAGCAAAGCCAGTGGCTGACTGACACCTCTGGGGGCCAAGCACTGAATCCTGTCCCAGACCTCTCATGGAGAGCAAAGAGAAATACCCAACAATGGTGTAATCTCAATTATCAAAACTCCTCTGTCCTCTGGCAAATTGAGTCAATTTTCAGGGCAATTTCACTATTTGTGCCTCCATCTGGTCTGTTTGATGCTGGTAAATTCCAGCTCAAAATGAGTCTGTTTTGGAACAGCAGCACTGGTAATAGATACACAGATCCTGGAATGAGATCACCACAGTTAGCAATGCAGATAAGGCCAGCTCCTGAGACCTGAGCCAGCACAAGGGTTGCACATCAGAGTTGCATTTCCAGGCTCTGTCAAAGCTGAATTCCTTCTCACATGGGGAACAGCGTTGTGTTTGCCACCTCTCAGCCAGAAAAATCTGACTTTGGACAACCTGTGAATAAGTGTGAATCCAAGCCCAAAGCTCTGAGACAGCAGTTTCCAGAAGTGACTCTTCTGCTCATCCCCTATCATAGCCAGGGCTGCTGCTGTGTTCCAGGGGACAGTCCTGGCCTTGCAGCTGGAATCCAGCCAGCTGCCACTCCCCTTCCTGTGATCTAGCAATGAGCACACCTGCCCTTTCCTCTCAGCAAAGGCCACTTCTGCTTCTCTCACACACCAAAAAATCACAGTATGGTCAGCAATTCCTCCAGCTTAGTCTGAGGAAGGTGAGCACCACCCACCCACACCTGACAAATATTTCTGCCTGCCACTCCACGAGCTCCGTGCGTTTCTTCCACCTTGCCTTTTCTCACTGGAATTCAGAAGAATGCATCTGGCTTAAAAAACACAAACCAATCTCATACAGAGAAACCTGACCAAAACTGGCCATGCCACTGCACTTGCCTTTTCCCCAGAGGGGAGGATGCAAAAGCAAACAAAACATGGCAGATGTTTGTCATGGTGTTTAACGTGCTGCTGGAAGGGGTTCAGATCCTGTTGTGGTGAGAGCTCAGAAAGCTACAGTGCACAAGCCAAACACTTCAGGATGACCTTTTTGTTTTGAAATACTTCCAGGTGATGTGACAGGACTAATTCAGGCAAGAACAGATTTCCCTAAGCAAGACAATGATAGAACATTACACTTTGTGGTTATGCTGAAATCACAGTACCTGAAAAACCAACTCCTCACGTGAAACAGACTATCAAAATAATTTGATTTTTTTCATCAAAGTGCAGAAAAGATGAAGAACACTACAGCAAAATGCCTTCAGATGGAGACACAGGCTGTCCAGCACATTCCAGGTCTTTGGAAATTACAAGTGGTCTTCATATTTTCCAATAATTTTGAGTTAATAACTACCTACATCAGCTTGTTTCTAAATTGCAGTGACACACATGGTTAAATTCTCAGCTGTATTAAAATACCCTGAGTGAATGAAAAAACCCCCCAGCTCACAGTTTGTACATGTTGCACTATATCATCATTTGACTTTAGGATGTTGGAATTTGTTTTATCAGAATTTGACACTATCTACTTGACTCAAACACACAAAAAATGTAATAAAACCACCAAAAACGTCATGCCTGTGAGCTTCAAAGCAGCACAAAGCTTGACTATTTTAACACCTTTTTTAATCTTAAAGGAACTGCTTACCTATTGATTCAGCCTGTTCACCCAGATTCATTCTGTCACCGTTGCTCAGAGTTCTAATGCATTTCTCTCTATGCAGCAAATGAAAAAATAACAGATATAACACAAAATTTCATGGCCTCTGGTTGAGGCTTCAGAGCTTCCTTGTGCTCGTTGTAGCGCAGCTCATTAAAAATGCACCACGCTAAGGAGAAAGCAGTAGCCTGCTGACCAGAACAGGTCTGCAAAGGTGTGGGGCAGTTCAAGGAGGGAAAAATTCTCTCCTAAGGAAAGCAGGGATACAAACTGCTTCATACTTCTGGACTCCAGGTTGTGATTCAAGCACGGTGTCACAACCGATGCACATCCAACTGCTCCTCCTAGTCGGGGCTGTTATGCCCCCAGGGAGGGAATTCTCACCCTGGGAGACTGGCAGTGGCTGCCTGGTGGCACTTGTGTTTTTTTCTAGTGGTTGCCCCTTGCACGGTGCCCCACTAGAAAACAACACAACACAACAAACTCCTCGGCAAACGTGGAGCCACGGGAATATCCTGGAATGGTGCCTGGGACAGCAGGGACACGACCGGAGTGGGCACCCCTACAATTTCCTTCAATAATGACACAAGATGTGGGGAGATGTTCCCAGAGGAGAGGGCCTACATCACCCTGAAATCCCATTGCTGTTGTAGCAGCAGTCCCCACAGCAAAGTGTAATTCCAGAACAGAAACCCTTCTGTGCCAAAGCGACACAACTCCACGCGTTGTGAAACAAGTCGCTAAAGCCAGGAATGTTACTTAGACACAATAAGGTTTTTAAAAATTTGCCAATTATGTACCTTCTCTCACTGATGCCTTTAGATTTGGAACGTTCCAGCTTTTCTCTGGGAGTGGGGAGGCAGAGAAACTTGCCCTTTCTTCCTTGTTCTTTCATGGAAGGAAATGTGCCTTCTCTCCAGGTCATGTATTGCATAAGGTCTTGTGGAAATTGTAGAAGATGTTTTGGAAAGCGGCAGGCAGATCTACAGTAGTGTTCAGGTTCCTTCTTCATGTTGAATTTAGGATTACAGGGATCTAGGGATAATTTCATAAAAAAAAGTTAAAGGGATTGAAGATAAGCAGTCCAAATTAGCATGCAAAGTAGAAGCTGTATTTTTTTCTGTGTAAATATTAATTTTACAGAAAAGAAGTAGAAGCAGTATTCTTAATAAAACAGTTTTTCCTTTTAACCAAAGACTATTAAAACAAAAGCTCTTTGAAAAAAAAAATCCTAACCAAATATATCTGACAAAATATCCAAGTCTTTCTTCTTTCCTTGCTTCTCCCCCTTCCTCCACCCCGTTTTCTCTCCTTTAAGGAAATTGTTTTATTTTCTGTTCTTTTGTTGTCACATCTGGGAGGCCATTTGTGTTGTTTCCTTCAATATATTCCAGGCAACCTGGCAGCAGATGTGTTGCAAAGCAAATTAAGATGATCCAGGCAGGCAACTTGAAAGGCTAAACCAAGTCACTGCAAATCCAGTAAAATTTGGGACAGAAGCTGGATTCAGAGCCGGTGCTTGGGGGCAGCTCTGTGGGTGCAGGGTCAGGCCTTTGCTGGCCTCCCTACCTTACCTGGGGGCAGGTTCATCGTCCCCTGTGTCACCAGGGGCTCTGCCCACCCACTCTGTCACCCACCCAGGGCCTCCGAGCTCTGTTGGGAGCAAGAAGCAGCACATATCCCTAAGCTCACTCAGCAGGAGCAGCTCCTTCAAGTGAGAGTTGTTCAAATAAGCACTTGTGTGTCTGTGCTCTCCTTTGGACTCCAAATATAGTTTAGGAAGACACATGGAGGACGGGATATCTGCAGGTGGGTGGAAGGGTCCACATCAGCTTCTCGGTCAGCAGTGCCCAAAGGCAGCCGACGGCCCGAGCTGCTCAGCAGGCTGGAGAGGATTGACCCATCCATCCAGGGCAAAATGTAGCAAAAAAAGCTTTTCCCCCCCCCCTCCTGTCCATGCTGCCTTCCTATGAACCAGGAGAGTTGGAACATGTTAAAGAGACTCTAGTCTACCAAGTGTCACATGGCATCATGAAATTGCAGATGTGCCAGCAGATAATTTTGATAAAGACCAAGAGGTACGTAACACTTATCAGCCATGACTCCAAGGATGACAGGTTGTTACCACAATTTCCTAAGAGGCTGCATCTGTGAACTCCAAACAGCCTTTTTATTTTTGGCCCTCCCGCTCGGTAACCTTCAGAAACTGGAGTTTAAGTCTCTTTTTAAGCTCATGCGCTACAAAGGAACCAAAAGAAAGCCTCAAGGGGAAGATATTGGCTTCAGCTATTTGATCCAGGTTTTTATGTTTCTATTCTACACCCAATTCTGAGAAAAAGAAATCCCTTTATCCTCTGATTCCCTACCTAATCAAAACTAGGCCACTTTACCCAAATAGCCTAGCCACGTTGCTTAACACCCACATTGATTTCAGCCCCCTAGGAATCAGATCTGAGAGATTTTCCTTTGAAGGACTAGTCAGAAAGGAGAGTAATTTGGCTGTTGCTGCTCTCATGGAGCTCTGCCCTAGTCACAAAATGTTACTCTCCCCATAAGGAAAACGAGTGGCACAGCAGCGTGAGCCCAGACAAGCATCCAGGAGCCTTCAGGTCTGGAGCAGCTTCCCTTAAAGGAAAAATGGATCCACTGTCACCTTCGGTTGTTTTTGGCAGTGTTAGCAATGTCTTTGTCAAACACTAAAGGCTAAAAATATCTTTCAGCACCTGCAACCGTATTCCTCTTTTCTCAAGGGTTTTTTGTCCCTAAGTGCATGCACAGAAATGGGAACACAAAACCAAGAGATGAAACAAGCATTATTGAAGATGTTTGCGCAGGAGTCTTGGTTAATGAGCTTGTAGCATACTTTACTTTCTTGGCTTAGCATCTCATTACTACATTGGATCCCTTTGGCTTTAAAACACCAACAATTTGCTCAAAACACCAACGTGAACATCTCCTGTGCCCGAGCAGCAGAGGCACCACTGGGAAATCCCAACCACTGGGGTTTCTGTGGCAAACAAGCTGTTCTATCAGCCAGGAAAGGAAAGTGCTGTATAAACACCAAGTAATCCCTCAGAGGACTAACAATGCTAAAGCAAGGTGAGGACCTGAAGCAGCTTTACCTGGTGAAATGCAGCCAAACCCCCCTTTCTACAGTTCATGGAGATCTGTGACTGCAGCACATTCAAATTTATTGCTTTTTCCAGGAGCTACTCCTATAGGTTAAAATGCAAATTGTACTTTTACTCACACTGGAGTGCAAGTATTCTTGCAAGTGCATTCTGCCCCTCTGCCCCACCGCAGTGTGACCCCACCTGCAGTGCTGTGTCCAGGTCTGGGGTCCCAGCACAGGAAGGACATGGAGCTGTTGGACAGAGGCCAGAGGAAGCCTCCAAGTTCATCAGAAGGATGCAGCAGCTCTCCTTGAAGAAAGGCTGAGCGATTTGGGGTTGTTCAGCCTGGAGAAAAGAAGGCTCAGGGGTGACATAACTGTGACCTTCCAGGATCTGAAGGGGGCCTACAAGAAAGATGGAGATGGACTATTGACAAGGGCCTGGAGTGACAGGACAAGGGGGAATGGCTTCAAACTGACAGAAAGTAGGTTTATATTGGATATTATAAATAAGTTATTCCCTATGAGAGTGCTGAGGCACTGGCACAGGTTGCCCAGAGAAGCTGGATCCCCCTGGATCCCTGCAAGTGTTCAAGGCCAGGTTGGATGGGGCTCTGAGCAACCTGAGACAGGGGAAGGTGTCCCTGCCCACCTTTGGGAGATGGGAACCAGGTGAGTTTTAAAGCCCCTTCCAACCCAGAAGGGCCTTTCCAACCCTTCCAAAGGCCTTTCCATGATTCTGTGAAATATAAACCCACTGGAGTGACTTCAGTGACGTTATCCTGACTGCCCTAACCTGGACTGTAACCATTCTCTTGGCTTCACACCACCACAGCTGTGTGTCACACTGCCTCACTGGAACTTCCCACACCCACACCTGTATGAGGACACTGGGCAGAATCAGTTTTCCCTCACTATCTGGGAGGGTTTTTCTTCATCGCTCCTTTTCTCACCAAAGTCACTGCATGTCATGCAAATGCTCTGCCTGCGGGTTCCCAGAGCAGAATAAAGTCAGTGTGCTACATGTCACAGCCAAAATAACTAAAGGGTGATGGGTGACATCCTCATCTAAGGGACTATTTCTGACAGGTCCCTTGAGAGCTGTGTATTGGGCCTATGCTGCTCAGAATCTCTGCCCATGATTTAGGGAGGAAAAAGAACAGATCCAAGTAACCACTAGTGATGTGTCACACATGATATAGGACACACATACCTGCAGTGACACAGGAGTTAGCAGGAAAATAAATAACAACAATGCCCAGCCAAAACAGAGAAAGGCAGCTGCTAGAGGAGACACCCTTCAAGTTGCTCTGTTGAATTAATGGCTAAAGGGAGCTACTGAGGATTTCCAGTCAGGTGGTGGAGAAGAGACCCTGCTGCTTCTGCTTGTCCAAGAGGGGCTCAGCTGCCCACTGCTGTGCTGTGCTTCACTCCTACCCCATGGCCTGGAGGCACCAAAACCAAGGGAGAACTTGAGAGCAGCCAGCCAGGCAAAGGAGATCAAGTGAGGAGACTGGTAGGTGGTAGATAAAAGAGGAGAAATCCCAGGAAGAGAGGACAGACTTTTCATAGCTCCATCAGAAGGTCAGAGGGGTGTCTAAGGACACTGAAGCAAATGGTGTTACCAGATTTAAGGTTTTTTAAAAATTAGTATTCATAAACCAAACAAAGCAGAATTTTTCCCATCATGAAATTAAAAGTATGATTACTTCAAAATTTTTCTACTGCTGAGAAGATGTTTGCAATTCATTTCATTAGCCCATTCCTGGCTGTCAGAAGTTCCTTCTGCTGGCTGTGCCTGCTTAAAGGCTGCATCCGACCATTACAATATATAGTTCATTCCATGAAATCTTCCATATAAACCTCCCAGTCTGCTGTGGACTATCAAACTACTGTTTGCTAAAACAATCTCTCCACCTTCATTAACTGACAGGCTCATCCTCACTATAGTTACACAAAAAGTTAATATTTGTCTTCCTAGTGTCTGTCATTTCTCACTGCAGAATAAATGACGCCTCAGCTTCTTGAAAACCCAGATGTGTTTCTGATACTGTTCCCATAAACTTTAACCATTAACATCGGAAAGAATTTAATAAACCAAAGTTTCACAGTCTTGTTACCTCATTACAGTTGTTCCTCAGCACCACAGAGCTGCTAAGGCATTTCTCATCACTACATAATTCTCAGGCTACTTCCCCCAATTTCACAGATGACAAAGCAGAAAGCTGCTTAGCTCATGTAAATCACTGTACATCTAATGTCCCACCAAAAGTCTGCTGCTGAATCACAAAGCAAACATCAGTCTGCTGCCAAGCCTCACTTTCTCCCATCCTAATGTGTAGTGGAAAACCACAGAATCATTAGGTTTGGGAGGGACCTCTGGAGATGGTTCAGTCCAACCTCCTGCCAAGGCAGGATCACCTGGAGCAGGTGACAGAGGAACACATCCAGGTGGGTTTGGGATGTCTCCAGCCAAAGGGACTCCATGACCTTCCTGGGCAGCTGTTCCAGTGCTCTGCTACCCTCAACACAAAGAAGTTCTCCCTCGTGCTGAGTGAAACTTCTTGTGGCTTAGTTTATGGCCATAAACCAATCATAACATGAAGGTATGTCCATCTGTCTCATCACAGACATTTATCCTCTTTCCCTTTTCTAAGCAACTTTTTCTACGTGGCTTAGAGGTGTCACTTGTGTGGCACAAGAAGGGGCTGAGCCTGCAGCCCCAGAGTGGCCTTGGGTTCACCTCCTTGCCCCAACTATTTCAGGGGGCACCATTCCCTGGAGTCCTCTGCCCTGCACGGCACAAGGCTCTTTCTGGCCTTACCAGAGGCCAATACCAACCAAACTCAGCCTGGCCAAATGAAAATTTCTTGGTTTTCTCATTGTCCAAGCACACTTTGAGCTTTCCACCCCATTTTCCATGTACTCTCCAGCTCTTTAAACTTCGCAGCTACAAGAACAAAACTTGCCAAACATTTTCTTGCATGTCTTTCCACTGGTCTTAAATACTAATGTACTGAATAACTCTGCCGTGTGCCCAGGGACCCTTTGCATTATTTAAAGGCTGTCAGTCAGGTATGAACCTTTCCATTGATTTACCATTCACTTCTCATCCTCTCCTGGATGCATTAGGCAGCTGCAGCCCGCCACTGGTGCTGAAGAATAACAATTCCATTTGTTTGAACCTGACTTAGAGGCGCTCGCTTTTGCAGCCCATATAATTCTCCTTACTGTGCTTTGTGTGACATTAATGACAAAATAAATAATTCAGCATGGTTTTCACCCAAATGTAGCCCTGTCAGAGACTAATATACAATCTTTGCTATCTTATTTAACAAAACAAGCCCTGGAATGATGCTTTTAAAGGCTGAAACTCTCATTTTCATGGAATTTGGTGGCAAAACTCCCCCGGGACCCAGCGGTAACTAAAAGGCACGATCTTCCCACTCTTGTTCCTGCCAACCCACCTTCCCACTTAGCCCTGGTATTGATGCTCTGCACCCACCCAGCAGGTCTGTGCCTTCTTACCCTGCACATCTTAGGCTGGCTTTTTATGGAGCTGCACTTGACTTGAAGGGGCCATAAACTGAAGCTGAACAGCACCAGGGATGTCTGCAGAGGGTAATTAGGAGAAAAGAGAGCACTTAGTTCCCTAATGAGACCTGACAGTGAGGGTTCAGGAATGAAAGCACTCCTGTTCTTGCTCTCAGGGTGGTGGGTTTAGTGACACACCAGGCCACTGCAAGAATTTCAAGAGGGCTGCTTGGCTACAGAAGCTCTACAACAGGATCACAATTTAAAAAAAAAAACAACAAAATCACTGATTTTTTGGACATTCACAACAAAGTTTCCAGTACCTTCACTGAGGCCAGGATATGCTTCTCAATACCCACTCCCTCAGTCCCTCTACAGCATGCTTTTTCTCCATTTCTCACAGACTCATTCCTACTCGTCCTGTGTTCATTAATGCTGTCCCTGAGCTGCTGTGCTAAACCTGGCATCAAGAGCTGTAGAATTTATACATAAAGGAACACTCCTACCAAAAAAAATTTGCATCTTTCCCTTAAAGCCATGCTGCTTTTCCTCACAAGTGTATTGGTTCCAAAATGATCTCAGGGCTGACTTGGGAGTAAGACCCTTATTTCCTCGTGACTTTATAAATACCTCCTTTTCTTCTTCTTCTTTTTTTTTTTTTTTTTTTCTGGGAAAACCACTTAGTTTGTCTGTAAGCAACACATTCAGAGACAGCATATAGATCATGCCAAATTATTCTCCCCTGGAGCAAGGTCAATTTGATATTCAGATTGGCTTTTCATTCATTCCCGAGGCTGCAAAGTGATTTGGTTTTCTTTCAGCTTCAATTTACCTAAACTATGAGCATCTGATCTTGGATTTTGCAGACTAGACTGCTATCCAGGGTGTTGTTTCCCTCATGCTCACGGAGTCTGTTTTCCCTGTTATGCAACTGTGGCTGCAGTTTGCAAAGGCCACAGTGTCCATCAGGTAGTTGATGAAATAAAGCCTAATGAATTCTCACAGAGAGAGGAATCATTAAAGTTTGTGATTTCAAAATAATAAATTGCCCATTTCCTTCAAAATAGGATACTAATGAAAAGATGATACATTTCAAAGTATATTCCAAGGAAAATGGCTAATGGTTGCCTTGGAGCTGGAAATTATGCTCCAGGAAAAGGATGCATCTGGTCCCAAAAGCAACTGTGATTGTGAAGCAGTGAGAGACAAGCAATGCATCCTTTTGGGTTTTCTTCCCCAGCTATAACACACTGACCACAAAGTGGCTGACAACCCAGGTCCCTTGGTAGCCCACACATCCCTTGGGAATACCTTCACAGCCCCAATCCACCATGCTTCAGCCCCTTCCTTGTTCTCCCTGCATGAATCCTAACCTTCAGGATAACCATAACTCAACCATAACCATAAAGTAACTCCTGTATCATCTTGCCAAGAGGTGTGTCCAAAAACCACTGGCTCCTTAACAGAAATAGCCTGGTTTCAAGTCCTGATTGCCTCCACAGTGCTGTTAGTTCAGAGGCTATTGAGTTATTAAGCCAAAAGCTAGAGTTTAACACGAAGACTCTGAGTTCTCAATAAGGTTATCTGCTCAGTAGTGATTTTATTCCCATCAACAACATCAGCACAACCAGGAATGTGCAGACAGAGGGGCCCAGAAAATTCCCTTAAAATCAAGGAAACTGACACAGTCAGGATATCAGCACTGGTCTGATATCGAAACAAAAATCCAAGTGGCCTTTTTGTACAAAAGATCCAAGACAAACACTGCATCCAGCAGAGAACACCTGATGGCACAGTGGAGCTCTTGCAAAGGGTTCTATTCCTGCCCATACACGCAGTTTGCAGCCTGCTTTGCTCAGTACCAGCTTTAGTTTAGCTGTTCATTTAGTCTGAACTGCACACAATGCTTACAGAAGCATATGTGGGATTACAAATAATTGCACACCAATACAAATGAATCACTCAGATCTGGAGTTATGACAATGACACCAGGAAATGAACTCTCAGGAGTTTTAAAAGAGGAGAATGAGAAATCGAAAAAAAAAAAATAATAAAAAAAGAAATCACTGTTGCCTTTTATTTGATTTCCTGATATTTTCAGCTTCTAAAAACATTACCTCAGCTGACTACTCTCTGCACTAAACTTTTTTATGTAATGAATAAAGTTCCTTTTTTTTTTTTTACAAATAAAAAAGCATTCTTCCTGACATAGCAGCCCCACTATCATGTTGAAGGCACCTCCCAGGGCAGAGCTATTCCAGATTAGAGAGACTTTTCCTTGGAACCAGAGGCTGGATTGCACTTTTCATTCCCACGCACCACGGCAGACAGGAGCAGCTGGCTGGGATCCTTCAGGAGCAGTGCAGTGCTGCTAAGAGGACTGACTGCACTCAGCAATGCAGCAATTCCCAGGGCTGCCATGCACTGCAGCCCAGCAAACACTGACCAGTGCCTGACCTCGTTCAGCACATGCTGCAGGAGCTGCTGACTTCCCCTGACACCTTGGTCCCCCCAGCAAAGGGCCACGACAAAGGGAGGGAGAGGTGGAGCTCAGTCCAGGCACCAGCTCCTCACAGCAGTGACTATTTTGCTGCTCTAAAACAGCAAAGGGTTTTGAAGGCTGAAATCTGCTGTGACTTAAGCCTGACAATGACAAAGGTTCTGCTGCTTTGCTCCTGGCTCTCCCACCCAGCTGGGACATCAGCACCCCATATTTTCCTCTTCATGCCTCACTTTCCCTTGCCCATCAGCTCTGGGGCTGGAGAGGAGAGTGATGACCCTTTTCAAGCCCTTGTGCCAGGGTGATCAGGGTGGCACAGTGACAGTGTGGAAAGGTTTGGCTCTGCTGAGAAGACGCTCTTGAAACCCACCTGGCCCCAGGTGAGCAATGAAATGCTCACAATGAAATGCTCACAATGACAGGCTCGTGTCCCACAGCGCTGCCGTGGCTCTCCAGCAGAGCCACGAGTCAGTCCTGCTGCCAAACCCACGCTCAGCCTCCTCCCACACCTCGGGGACACTCGGGGTGGCTTTGTCAGCACAGCACAACAGTAGCATGAATACACAGAGACAGCAAAGAGAAACCAGCACAGCCAGCCCTGCTCTAAATACAGCCAGAATATTTATAACCGGAGTGTTCTGCCCAGGGAGCTGCAGCCTAATTTAGGCTCCTTTTTCCTCCTTACTTTCCTCTCCTCAAACACACGATAGTTTTCTATCATTAATCTTCAGATGCTCTTAATTCCAGTGTCCTGAACTTGGATTTCTTTTTATAGGCACAAGCTGTCCTCCTAATACATGGGGCAGCTGACTTGGTCACCTTTCCTGACAACACTCACAGCTCCACAGGATCAGGCCCTGACAAGGAATAAATCATTCCCAGGTGTCTGGGCACACACTTGAGCAAGGTTCATCGAAGTGGTTTCACACAAGAGGCTGCCCAGCCCCAGCTGTATCCTCCCATCTTGATTTCAGAGAGACTTCCAGAATTATTCCTGCTCCTCTAGTCTTACTCACCAGACCAGAAGTTGGTCCTGCTCTGCACAAATGATTGTGCTGCTCTTTTCATCCTCCCCAAGCTCAGCCAGTGCAGTTCTGTGCCCTGGCACAGGCTCTAAACACAAGGGGATTTTAGGAAATTACCTGGCAGCTGTGAGGCTATGGGAAAGGACTTCTCAGCAAAATCAGCACCAGATCTGAAGCAACATTAAAGTCCTGACAGGAGCAGGCACACTAAACAGAGCTAAGTGGAATGTTCCAGGATGGCATTTCATTTAAAAAAAGAAGCAGAGTTTACTGACTGAAACCACTGACCCTCACTGGCACTGGAATGGGAAAAATTATCAAAATGTTTTCATTTTGTATTTCAAGTTATTAACTCAAGCCTAAGCAAAGGTTTTAAAAAAACAGGTATGGAAAAGCCCTCAACACTACCACCAAAAATCAAAGACTCTTAGTTTTGCTAGCTAACAAATAATTCAATTACTCACCCAGCACTAAGGTGAGGGCAAAGAACCAGAGCGTTCCCTGCCATCGGCGCAGGGGAGATTTAGGTGGGTAATTCCATTAGCACTCTGGAAGTCCCTTCACATAAATCTTTGTGGCATTAATGAGGACATGAGGCATCAATAATGTAAGAAATTTGGTTCCTTAGCTCCACTTGCGGATCTCAAGCAAGCACATCTCAGGTTGCCCACCTCTGCCAGGCACAGCTGGTGCATCCCTAAATCCTCAGCCAGGCTCAGGGCCCGGGCTACACTGCAGTGCTTTACAGGTCTCACAGTGGCCCTGGGAGAAAGGAAATGTCAACCCTCGCAAGGAACAACAAACACAAGCGCCATTTCCTCAGCTTTCACAAATCTGGATGCTCTTATAAGCTGTGCATGAAACTGCGGAGTAACAAGGAAGAGAAGGAGTTAAGCATTGAGGAGCGAGCAGACCTGCTCCGTGCAGCTCTTGACTCCGCAACATCCTCACCGAGTAATTGTGTGAAGGCCCTCGGTGTCGCAGCCATTGTTTCATCTCCTTATCGGCGCCACACACCGCCGCAGGCTCTTCCCAGAGAGGGCTCCCCCCGGGATGCTCGGGATGCTCTCACACACACACACAGCCCCAGCAGGATGAAAGCGCTCCCAGGCTCTGCCCATCTTCCTGCACTCTCTCCCTCTGCAGACTCGCACAACGAGGAGAAAAGAAACAGGTTTTGCTTTTGAGTTAGAAAAGTAGCACGGCTGCTGGGGGTGGGGGGGAGACAAAAGAAAGGAAAAAGGAAAAAAGCTGGATGCTGTTCCTGTGGTGGGTTTTCCCAGGAAAGCTCCCAGGTCTCTTGGCCTGCTAGACCTAGAGAGAGATAGGACCTGCCAGATAAAATACTTCATGTTTCCCAGCATCTGCTGCTACATCATCACACCAAGCCTGTTTACAATTGGAATCACAAATTATTCCAAATATTAGTCTTAGTTAAAAAAGATGCCCTCTCGCCAGTGCCTCAAAGGGTGAATAAAAGAGCAACTACCTGAATGACACAGACTCACTTTCCTGAAATTTCCGTGTGCAAGGCCACAAGGTCCACCTCCCATGGGAAGACAGGAGCTCAGCAGAATGCAGCTGAAGGAAAGGAGAGCAGACAGCCAGGGCTAAAGGGAGGGGACCACAGAACCCTGCACATATTCTCTTCTTCAATACCTGGAAGGAATTTTTTTTTCCCTAATTGTGAAGGGAAAGGAATGTTGTGGTGGCTAGATGGGTTTTTGATTCTACAATGCACTCTCTCTCTTTTTTTTCCAAAGGTACTTGGGGAAAAAACAAACCAAAATAGCAAGTTTATTTCTTGATGGCTCTTCCTTCTGACCTACCAATGCCCCTCACCTATGACTTTCACAATTTCAAGTGAACTTCAGATTGTGCTTCAAGCCTTCAGGAGCACATTAAGGGAAGATACACCTGGACCTGTGGAGCACAGATCCAGCACTGTTCTGCTGGGCTGCTCATTTTAAACTTTGATCTTCTTCTCAGTGAAGAAGAGACGCAAAAGCAGTTAAGAAAGGAAAATCTCTCTCCCCTCCCAACTAAATCCTCAGCTCTCTCTTGCTGGTTATGAGTTCACATCTCAACCTGGCAGGCACAACGTCCCCCATGTTGTGCTACCATCACTGCACTAAGCCAAGCAACTGGAAGAAAAGTTGGCATAATGCACTACTTTTCCACTCAGCTGAGTTTGGAGGGTGGAGACATATTATGAGTGTTTATTTCTGCCTTCCCAATGCTACTACTGCTTGGGAAGAAAAGCTTTGCAAAAAGCTCAACCTTTGCAAGAGGCCCAGAAGACGCAACTGAAGGTTTTATGGTCTGTTCTTCCATCTCGTAGCCAGGCCTTTACAGACAAGGATTAACACAAGCCCAGCAGCAATTGCAGGGCCTTGCCTTCACACAGGAATCGTGCAAGTGCTGTGGCTGCAGCTCTCCTGGCCCCAGCTTGGCTAAAGGCTTGGCTAGATCTGGTTTGAGCAGCGCTGTGCCTCTCATCAAACATCCAGACCTCTGCTAGAGCAGGACCTGGAGCAGCTCACGCCACCCCAGAGCCTCCTCTCCCAACCTATTCATCCCTTGAGGGTTTACAAACCATTTTTGCAACTACATTGGCAGCTGGAGAATTTAATTGCATGTCTCATGGTATTGGGTGGTGCTATTAATGAAACCTGCAGCTCCTGGGGAATGAATGAATCCCAGGGTTCATATGAAACCAATTAAGTCTTCTAATTGCAGCTCCAACTTGAGAACACCCAGTAAGAAAATCCTCAAGGATGGAAATCCGAAGGTAAATAAAAAGACCCTCTTCCATCCCTGTGCAATTTTTTGTGTAAGAAAATGCTCTCAGGGTTTTCCAGCTAATGACATGGGAGGCCTGAGTCACACGTACAAAGCATCAGTTTAGAAATACTAATATTAATATAGAACAGGCTGGCAAGGAGAGAAGATAACAATGGCTTTAAGCATTAATAATGGCTTATTTTTCTACTAATAATAAGATTAAAGCCCTTGGAAGCAGGTAAAACCCATACCTTGACAGCAGCTGTTGGAAATAGGGTGACAGGAGGCAGTTTAACAGCCAGGCAGAATTACCAGTTGCATCCATTTGACATTGATATACCACCAGGCTGTGAATTGGGTAGGATTCAGGGATTACAGGGCAGCTCTGGACTCTCTGGAATAGAAGAAAAACACACTTGAAATGTAAATGACAACTAGAGCACTGTGACTTAGGTCAAATGTAGCTCTGGAAATTAATATCCTACCCTTTCCCAAATCTTGGAGCCTAGGAGTCAGTAAAGGAATAAAACCTGCAGTATTTATGATTTAATGGGAAAACGTTTGTCTGTTTTCACAAATCCAGCTGGCTGGCAAAGGAAGGCAATAAGGATGGCCAGCCATCATATTCAAACTGTAAATGATGATTCCTTCCCACCATTGTTTTCTGGTTATTAAATTCAAGTTGAAAAGGCAGTTTTCCTTATGTTTATACACCCACACAGTTAATTGGAAGTAAAAAGATGTCTGTTTATGGCCAGGAGTGCTACCCCTGTTTGGGAGAAACAGGTTATTGTGCAAAATTCATGTAATTGGCTTCCATAGCCCAAAGCATATCAGGAATAATTTCTTATAGCAGAGGAGCAGATTTATGCTGACGTGTCCCTTGAAATTTCTCATTCAAAGGCTGATGGCTCTAATGACTGCTTTCAAATTGCTATCAGTAAAAGTCTATGCAGAAATGAAATTCAGCGTGCAATTTGGCAAACAGCTGTACGCCCCCAGCCTTCAGCCCCTAATCTAATCTGGGCTCTAATTTCTCTTTGTGTAGATTTGCAATGTACACAGGCTTGGTCTTAGTAAGGCCATTAGCATGAGGAGATTTGCTCAGGACCACAAGCAGCTGCAGAAGGAGATCCTGGATGCAGCTGGCTGGCACTGGGCCAGCCCCATCCCTCACCAGTGTCATTCAGGCATAAAGGTGATGCCTTAACTTTAGCTTTGGTGTTTTCCAGACTCTGTGCTGCCCAGGGGTGCAGTTCTGAGCCTCACATGCAGTGTCAGTCAGCTCTGCACACAGCAGGGACACAAAACAAATCCTTTTCCTGCTGGAGACCAAGGACAACGGTTACAAGTTTTCAGGCCCAAAAGCACAAACAACAGTGGGCTGAAGAAAGAGAACAAGAAGGATGGAAGTTCATAATCTGAAGCCGTAGTTGGACAATTAAACCCAATATACAAACGAAGCAAAAAGTGTCAGACCTCATGACCGGGCGTCCATTTTGCGACCATTTTGGGTCCACCTTGGGTGTAGCCCTGGCCAGGCTCTTGTGCTGCCCAAGGTGTACCTTAAAGGCTTTTTAATAAACACCTACTTGATTCTCTTGCTCTGCCCAGTCTCTGTTCCAGTCTCGCCTTCCTAAGGCATCAAAGGGATACCTGGATTTTCCCTCTTCCCAGCAGGCCTCTGGCTGACCCCAGCACACCCCGGCCTGTGCCTGGAAGGGCCTAAGCCAAAACGGGGAGCTGCTCCCCAGGCCTGGGAGAGCCTCCCTCTCCCCAAGCAGTCAGCTTTTCTTCTGAGGCATTCCCTGCTGACCCAGAGCCGCCAGGACGGCGGTGCAGGAGTCGGTGAATTCCCTGCTCTGCCATTCCCCTTTCCCTTGGGGACGAGCCGCCCGCATTCCGCGCGAGGAGCCGCCTCTGATGAAATTGAATCAAACGTCTGTGTTTACGAGACGTTTTGACCGACAAATCGTTTTCCCTGTCAGACTGAGATAGGACAATGATGATAACTCCAATTTCTCCAGTCAAATGGCTTTGGAAAGCTTTCCTGCCATTACAGTCCGTGAATGTCAACGGGTTTAGCTGAGTGTGGGCAAAGACTGATGGCAGCACTTTCTGCGTCTCCTTTTCCCACCGGAGAGCTCTCTGTAATGCTGCCTGGCAGGCCTGCCCCGAGAAAGGGGAAGGAAGACACTGGGCATTATTCTTATGATTTGCACTATATTGAATTTATCTTGGCTTTGCCCATTAAAAACGAGTTACAGAAGATACCCCTGTGAGTTAAACACTGAATTAATGTCCTTCTGAAAAGAGAGATCTCCCTGGAATGCTGAGGTGTCTAAACAACTGAAATACACTTCCAGAGTAAGTAATGACACTACTGTTAAAAGAAAATTCAAAACAACATCATTAGAAAACATAAAACCCTGTAACAGAATTACATCTCAATGAAGCAAATGAGAGAATGCAAATCCTGACTTTAATTCTTGTTTGTCTGCCAGCTGTTTTTGGAACAGGAGCCCCCAAATTTCTCTGGTACCGTTGTGGGAAAGCCCAGGAGCTTGCCACTGCTGCCACATTTAGCCTGCACCATCCAGAGACAGCTTTGAGCTACATTTTGAAGCCTTGCTTTGCAAACATAAAAGATCAAACTGGCTGGTTTTGCTGCTTGAACCCTTTCATCCGTCTTTAAAAATCGACAGAGTGTGGCAGTTCTGCTTAGCATAAAGCAACAAAACAGGTGAGGAGAGCTCAGACACTATGTTGAACTACCATCCATCACTCCGTATCTTTGCCTTCCTGTTTTTCTAAGTATGGCTGTACTGCCTCCTTCCGCGGCTCCTTCTCTGCTTATTTTCTTTGCACCAAGAGATATCACGAGGAAATGAGGAAAGCAGAAAGGGAGAACGAAAAAAGGCACAGCACAGAACACTCCTCTGCATGGAAGGAGGAGGAAGGGGGAGAAAGAATAAGAAAACCTGGGAAAGAGCACAAGGCTGAATAATGCACTGGGGAAAAAACTACAGCAGCTGGATTTGCTGGGTGAGAAAGGAATCTAACAGCAAACTGAAAACTAGCCCCAAAAGACCATTCCTGGAGGAATTTAATGGAAATATGAACAAACTAAATATTGGTAAGAAAACAGTGTAAGTAAAGCAACAGGATAAACAGGCAGAGTTACAGTGAAAGAATACAGATCATTCTCCTTATTAAAAAAGACAACGTTTTTGCTGGAGGAAAGTAGCAAAGACTATTGACAAAGCAATTTCAACCAGAAGTCACTGAAACCACTGGAAGCTTTTGCAGTGTCTTAGACTCTGTACCAGACCCTCAGCCCTTCTTGAGCAAATAATTTGTGGGATGAACCAGGTGTGCAAACAGCCATGGGCTGCTCTTACGTTATCTTCTACAATGCAACGATAACCCAACGATGTAGAATTGAAGATGCCTCATTCGTGCCTGGTAATCACCATGTTTATTCGTGGGAAGAAAACAGGCCCAAACCTACTTTGTAGTCAGGAAACTGAGAGCTGGAGCCAATGCTTATCCAAGCAAGAAGACTTGTTGCAAAGATGGAGGAGTCCAGCTATCTGGATCTCTCCAGCAGTGAGCTAGTAGGGGAGGCACTTGGCTTTCATTCCCTCCCCAGCACACATCTCCACAGAACAGGCACCCCAGAGAGGAGCTCCTTGGCAGGAGCTGGCAGGAGGCTCAGGGACAACTGATCAAATGCTAGACCTTGGGCAGCTGAAGGACTGCTGGAGGTACTAAGCTGTGTTGGTGAAGGCTGGAAATGTGCTACCCTTTGGTAGCCACCAGTTAGCAAAACATCCCCGCTTTGGTCTAAGAGAGTGCAAGCAAAACCCTTCAGATGAGGCACCTCCCTCAGGTAGCTTCTATCTATAGTCAGCAGGAGTTTTCTCTCACCCCACCACAGCACCTGCCCTTATCTGCTGCAAAAAAGGCCTGACACAAGGGCACCTGCTAAACAAAAGGTTTGTGCCAAGGGAGAAACTCCATCATTTCTACTGCAGAGTAAAGAGAGTGAAAGGATTTTCTACAGCTGGAGAAAATTCACCACTGTATCCTGCTGTTGCAGTTTTCCCCCTTCTAATAATAATTTGTTATCCCAGAGGCACTACCACCATTGCCATGGTCTTACTTTTTAAAAAGAACTTTCAAAAAATCTTTTCTGCTGTAATATTTCACGAACAACAAATGCACTTACGATGATACAGTGAGAAAACTCCCCAAGTGCTTCCAGAGCCAGAGAGATTGATAGACTTTGCCATGGTCTGTGGGAACTTAGCCTTCATTAAGGTCAAGCTAAATTACCTTACAAATAACTTAGCCTCTACCCACAGCTTCTCAATTCTGAACTGATAGATTATGCAGCCATTAATCACCTCCAGGTCTGGCCTTTGCTTTTGACTTTCAGAAGGTAAACTTATTCCATGCTGTTCCTCTTATTGAGTTTCTCAGATACATTCATACTCATAAAACAAAAAGTAAAAAGGAAAAAAATCTCATTCCCTACTAAGCACTGATGATTCCTCATGCTTCACGAAAGATTGAACACGCCTTTTAATAAATTTGTTTGTAATGCACCAATTTCATTTTGCCTCTTCCCAAGGAAGCAGATTTCCATTTGATGGGCTGGAAGACACAAGAGATTATTTATGGCTGTATGTCTGGGTCTGTAGTCAGCTGCAGAGCCATAAATTTGGAAGACAGCACAGTAACTCATCTTCAGTTAATTTCCTGGAAAGTCTGAAAACTTTGTTCTGGGTGATTGCTGACAAAGATATAATAACAATAAAAGGACCCAAGATGGCCAAACCCAATTTAATAGTTTCCATAAAGATCATTTCTATCAGATCTTTGTAGCACTTCATTCACTGATCCAATACCACTCCATACATATAACCAGTGAAAATTTCTTTTCACTTCCATACCCTGATCACATTTGTTTGGCCTGGACTCTTGTAGCTGTGTTTAGCTCTCAGATGCATATTTTAATAAGAAATACCTTCACATCCAGGGGCTGAATTTCACCCAGAGAGGTTGTTCAATGAGGTTTCATTTCGAGAGGTGATCAAAGGCCATGGCCTTATCACTCAGTTCGGCTCCAGCTCCCCACAGATGGGGGGTATACACCTGAAATAAAGTTCTGACTTTCCATGACTGTCATAAAAGGAGTTGTAGAACCACCTCTTCATCATTTATCTTAATTAAAAATATATCTTCTGGCTCATGGGAAAAGAAAAAAAAAAGGAAACCTCCTATCCATAGGTGATTAATGAACCTGCAGATTTAGTCAATAGCCTTCCAAGGGCCTTTCTGCCCAAAGTCCTGCTTCATTTGCTGCCCTTCGTATTAACAAATTTTGTGATTTCTACATTAAGCCTAAAGTATCTGGCACAGATACAGAAAGAGAATTTAGGTACTTCCTAAAGGACCAGCTTTCTGCAGCACACGTAGAAAAATATTTAATGGCTATTCCCTATAATGGATTAAAGAGTTTTGCATGAAAAACTCAAAAAATAGTATTTCAATTCCTCATTTCTCAGCAAATATTTCTTGTTCTGTTTGACTTGAAAAAATCAAAATGCAAGTGAGACAATATTAATTCCAGCTGTTTCCTCTTCCTATCCATGGGTAATTTTCATAATAATAAGTGAAACATTACCATTTGGTTCTTGCCATTCCCCAATTAGTCTTTTCTTTATTAGACCCAGCTCTAGCCTGATGAGATCCCTATTGTTTTCTAAAAATACATTTCACCCAATCCACAGTGGGGGAAACTTCAAACTTTTAAAGCTAAAACCAGAAGACAAAGGACAACACCAAAAACAGGAGCAAGAAGGAAAAAGCCTGCCATTCTGTTTTTTCTGCTTGTTTGGGTTTGTTGTGGGGTTTTTTGTTAGTTTTTAAATGCTACCCCTGTCATTTCTGGGGAGAAGCAGAGGACAGTGCTTGTTTTATGGTTGGGGACTGTTGCACTGCACTACTTTCACCCAGTCTTACATCACTTGAGTGCTCAGCAGCTTGCACACAGCTAAAGCAGCCCTGTACAGGTCTGTATCTCTCTGCCTGCATATATCTCCAAGTGTCTCCTGCCCGTGTGCAAAGCAGATTTTCAAAACCTTAGCAGGCAGTGGGATGGACAGGTTTCCAGGGGAGGTCCACTCCATTTGGAGAAACTCCATAACCAATAGAATTTTTTAAATTTTTTTTTTTTTTTTAGCACTCAGCAGCATTTGCTGAGATGTCTCTGGCCAGGCTGTCAAGGCTGTTTAGCACCCAAAAGCGTCAGCTGGCCTAGAAGCTCCACCGCTAATTTTAGTGGCTAAATGAGAGCCGACCTCAACCATGCGAGCGAGCTCTTTGGGAAAGTCTGGCCACAAAGCTTTCATCTCAACTGACTGCTCCTCAAGCAGGCAGCAAATGTCTTCTGACACTATCCTCCTACTTCTGTGCCCTAACATATGCACTCTGCTTATTTATAGCCTGTGTGAGCTTCACATACATCAGGCCGAGTCCCTCGGGACCAAAGTCGCGCCTGGATTTGCGCAGTGCGGCCAATGGTTCTCCTGGGCTCTGAGAGCAAAGGTTTGCTCTGCCCTCCTGCTATGCTGGAGAAGGCAACAGCTCCCAGTTAACCCCAATGCAGGAATGTTTCTGGAAACAGTAGCAACTAAAAGGAGTAGGAGGGGAGAAGCAGGAAAATCCCACTGCTCCCACTTGCTGTCTGCTGCAGAAACCATCCTCCAGCCGCCTGCAAGGACTGCGTAATTTAGAAAGGTCTGCAATGCATTCCTGCCCTGCTCAAAGGCTGGAAGATGCCAGGGCAGAACACCAGAACCTATCTCCAAAATACAGGAATATTGAGTGTTAAAAATACAGGAATATTGAGTGTTGGAAACACAGCCTTAAGTCCTACGTCAAATAAAATTCCACCTGTGCTCAAATGGTAAAAACGCAACGAACACCAAAAGAAAACCACACCCACATCACAGAACAATTTTGCCCAGTTGGTTCAGTGGAACTAACCATTAATTCAGCAGAAATTTGAGTTTACCATTTCCCCATAAACCTATATTTACTGCATTAATTATAAACCTAAGTTTACTATTACAGAAGAGTGAAATAAAACAAGTTTCTTCTTTTAGAGCTACTTGTAATTTCTTTTTGTATCCTATGTGCAGTAACACAAATTAGTATAGACACACCCCATGTGACAACGCACCAGCCTCCATGCAAGGATGGACACACTACTTTTTGCAGGGACAAACAGTTCAACTGAGGCGTTGAACTGCAGAGAAAAGAAGCCATCATCACACAAGTATCCCTCTTCATCAGATGTAGGCAGGCAAGAAAATTCCCTTTGTCTAAGGCCACAGTGCATTCTGGTGGGCACCGAGCTCCCAGGCAGCTCAATCATCACATAAATAAGCCCTAATTGGCGTTCCCAAATGTTTTGAAATTGTATTGCCTGCTGCTGGCACTCCAAAAGTTATGCCTCTGGAGATATCAGGGAAAAAAATCATCAAAGATCATTTGCAATTAGACGCAACAACCCCGTGCCCAACTGGTGTGTGTCAGGGGTAAAAAATAGCATCAGCCCAAGCGGCGAGTGCCTTTTGGTTTGTCAGGAATGGAATGTGCAGCACGGAGAGAGCGGTTATTACAGGCTCTGATCGGCAAAGCAGACAATCATCTGCCTTGTTATCGCGCCGCCTGCCCATGCGAGCAGCATCAAACAACCATTAAAGGACACCCCGCTCGCCCCCGACAGGAACACGGGTGGTGAGCATCTGAAAACCTCCTCGTTAGCAAGCTAACCTTTCAGTCTGGTGAGGAGGCAAGGAAGCGTTTACCAGCCACTCTATCAATAATTATGGCAGGGAAAATCGTAGCTCATTGTCTACCCCAGCGTGGGGAGATAAACAAGGCAGGCCTGGGGCGAGCAGCCCTTCCACGGCAGCTCCCAGCCATAGGCAACAGCTGCCAAAAAGGCAATTAGCCATGGAGCTGCTCCCCTGGGGCTGTTCAATCCAGGGATGATGTATGTTTGGAAACCACCCCAAAGTCCTTCTGCTGGTAATAGGAGTCTCTGTGGCACACCCCCCCCCTCAGGGACCCTGAAATACCCTGGTAAACAGCAACCTGGAAGGCATGGGTGGGCAGTGGTATTGGACACCAGGGGTTTTGTTCCCTGGAGCTGTGATGCTTCCCCAAGGCCCTTTGAACACGTAGGGATGGGGACCTAGTTTTAAGTAGAAGGTAGTAACTCAATTCCCTATTTTTCATATTTCTCTCTCCTGCGTCCCCCAGGAGGACTTTAAAAACTAATTATGCTGCAGCATACAGCCACCCACCTTTGTTTCAAGCCTGAACCCTGTTCCCATTTACAGCCTAACTCCATTTTGCCTCCAGCCTCATAGCAAGGAAGGAGAGAGGGCCCACCTGAGCCTGCACTAGACTCCCTGGGGGTTGCTACCCTGCTCCAGCTCAGCCTTTGCATCCAACCACCAGTTATCTTTTCAATTAATTGTGGGTATCATAGTGGTTGACAGGACAACCTTACCACCAAGGGATAATTTAATATGACTAGACCGTAATCAAAGTGTTAATAGCCTCAAAATTTAATCTGTGCAGAAGTAGGATTTATAAAAGGGAAAGGATAACCAGGCCCCAGATGAATAATGTTAGTTGTAACATTACAGCTAGTTGTAATAGAATAATTAGTTGTGATATCCAGAAATAAAAATTACACTGCTTTGAGTTCCAGGACGTGTGCCAAAAAGGGGCCGTTAGTCACAGCGATGAGGAACAGTTACACAGTCCATTATCTCATGAACTGCAAGGCCCAGAAATGAATCCTGCCTGTCACGGGAAAATTGAGACTCTGCATTTTCAGCAGTACACAGCTTTGCATTTCAGCCCTTAAACCAGATCCTTTCTCACTATTGGAATGAGGTGCCTTCCCATTTGCAGAAAGGTATCCTCAGAAGCCCCCCTGGCTGAGCTTCACTTTCCCTTTGGGCATGGTCCCAGCTTCTCCATCCTGTGGCAGATGAAGCTCACCCCTGGCATCCCCACCTGCTCCCTTCCTCCATCCTCACCAGTCTTATGGAGATTAAAAAAAAAAAAAAGCGCTCAAACTACATTAAATCCCAGCCTTTTTCTGTTTGGTTTTTTTTTTCCTTGTAGGGCAAGGATGCTGGGTGATGGTTTGGCTGCCTCCATCAACAGGTGCTGCATCCTTGTGGGGTTGGGCAGCCCCTGCTGCTCCCTGGCTCAGTGTTCAAGGCCAAATGCTTTAATCATAGAATGACAGAATTTGCTGGCTTGGAAGGGAGCTTAAATCTCATCTTGTTCCAACCCCCCTGCCAGGGCCAGGGACACGTTCCACCAGACCAGGTTGCTCAGAGCCCCAGCCAATCTAATCCCCTCTAATCTAGCAACACACTTCTAAACCCAAAGTGCACAGAGCAGCAATAAAGCTGGTGTTCAGCATCATAGTGAGAAGGCAAGAAGTTGTACAAAAGCAAAAAGTGATGCGACCAAATTTTTTTTTAAATTGTGAAGTCAGCCAGTTTTTACCATCTCATTGTTGCTCATTCACTTGCATGACAGATACAGAAACAATTGCTTGACCTGGTAGGCATCCTAAAAAAATACTTCAAATGACTTCTCTATCATAAAAGCTACTTTAAAACCATTTTCTGCTTTTTAGGTAGTGATAAAGAAATTAAATAGTTTTTCAGGTTGTGCTTATCCATTTCTCCTTCATTTCCTCTGGCATACTTTCTTTTCTACCTCTTTTGCAGTGCCAAAGAGAAGAAAAAGTGGGCTTGTGAAGGAGGAAAACTGGCAAAGAAAAGATAACTCTCTCTAGGGAAAACAGGCAGGAAAAAGAGAATAGAAGTTGTGATTTTTTTTTTTTTAAGCGAAACCACCTGGGATTGGAACAAGTGAAACTTTTGTCTCCTTCTCACACACACACATCCCCTCACCCCTTTTTCTTCCTGGCCCTGGCTGACTTGCAGCTTCTGGCAGGCACGTAGGTGCATGTTTTGCTCTTGCTCCACAGGATGGAGTCACCAGAAGTGATGTTCCCAGGAGATGTTCTGCGTGGGGATAACAGGGGAAGCAAAGCCGTGCTCCGCTGGCCCTTTCCTCGCACACACAGCCCTGTGCTGCAGCCCTGCTCCTGCCACGTCCTCCCTGTGCTGTGTATGGGGAAAGACACCACTGAACACATCTGGGGAAGTGTTTCCCCACGTGGGCACCAGAGCCCTGGCTCAGAGGCAATGAAACACTGCAGCCTGCACGTGCTCACCCACCTATCTTTTGTGGCTGGCACTAAACAAATGCTGCACTGAGCCAACAAATCTTACAATGGCCTCATTTTTCTGGCAGTGATGCCTCAGGCGAGGCCTGCGTGGCCCAGAAAGGAAAAAGGTTAACTTCCTCTGGAGTTCCCTGAACCTGCTTATCTGCTTCTTCTCCCTAACCATCTGCCAGTCTCAGACACCTGTTATAATATACTGGTTTGTCATGCGGTGGTTCCTGGAGTCAATCAGCAACCTGAGCAATTAGTACTGTCAGCAAATCATTCATTAACTGAACTATTCAGTTTCAGCTAACTTAAGACTAATTGCGTATTTAATTCCTATCTAGCAAGATCAAATCAATCAAAAAAAAAAAAAAAGGACCATGAGTAAATATCAAAGATCAATAGGTAACAAATGAAAACCTTAATTAAAGTCTTATCTGAATGCTAACAAAAAACCCCCAAGTAAAGCAGAGGAAATGATTTCATATCAGGTCATTCTGATCACCCTCCTGCCGTCTCCCCAGTTCAACTCTGGCGTTACTCAAATCCTTGATGAAAGGCTGGAGTACATTTTTGGCATGATGAGAGAGCTCCTCTCCCTCCCCACCTGGCAGAGACCCCATGCAGGCAGTTCAATGCCACTTCCAGGGTGAAGACTGACCTCACAGAAATGCTATTTTCCTGCACACTTTCCCCTGTGAATTGGGAGCTGCAGCTACTGACCTTACAGGCAGGGAGACAATTTGACTGCTGGTGGCTGTTTGTGCAGAGGCATCGAGCTATTAAAGAGGGAGCAGGAGATTGTTCCCTCCTGTGTGTCGTCAGCACGGGTAAAGAACCTCTCTGCATCTCTGCTGTGCAAGCCAGAGAGTAATCAGGGGGATCTGCAGAGGCCTTTGTGATGAGCTGAGTGTCTGTTCCTGCCCTTGGAGGTTCAGGCCCCATGTTGTTCCTGATCCCTGCCACGGCTTTGGCACTCTCAGGCCAACGGGAACGTGAGACAAAGAGAGCCAAAGCACTACAGCTGATTTTCAACTGTGCTCAGGTACACAACCTTCCACAAAATCCAGGCCATACAGATACATCAATGAGTTAAACTCTATTGAGGTCAAGAAAGAAAAAAACCCAAACCAATGAATCAGTCTTAGCAGATCAATACACGTGATCTTGGTGAGATCCACGGGGCGTGTTTTGCTGGCAGGGAAGATCACGGGCTCAGCCTGGAGAAGGTGGCCAACACCACCAACTTCAGAATGGTGCCAAGAAACCCGAAACAGCAGAACTACCTCCCCAACACACGGCAGCCAGGCACTGTTGCCCTGCTCACAGGCCCCAAGATAACACACCTGTAACAAGGAGGAGACCATAGACAGGAATGGGATGGACATAGGAAATTCCTGTTAACTTTGCTGCCCTCCAGCTCCCTTGCCCTACACCCTATTTATGCCAGCACCTGCCAGTCACTTCCCTCTGGCTGTTCCTCTCACCTGAGGGTCCTTTCTCCACCTGAATTCTGTTTCCTTCATTAGCTCCTTCCTACATTAGTCACCCCAAAAGTGCCTTGGTGCAGTGCTGAGTCTGCACAGAGGAGATGGCACCCTAAATGTAAATATCTCTAAAGTGAAAAAGCATCTTTACATCCAAATACCAAGCTGGACCCCTCACAACACACATGCATTGATGGGTTCTGCTGCCCTGTGCTCTTCAATCTGTTAAAGTAAATATCAGCTTGGTCACAACAACTCGGCTTCTCCAAAAAATAAACGAACCCACCCAAGACAATTTACTGTAATAGCTTCTGGTTTACAACAAAGCTCTAAGTCAGCAGCTTGTTTTTTAGAAAAAAAGTAAAAATAAGTGAACTACCTACAAGTATGGTACCATGAGAGCTTTCACCATGCTGCAGTGAGCGTTCTTGAAATGTGCTTTCCTACTGATGCCGTTTTTCTGCCAGAGCCAGGGAGGACACACAGGAATCTCTCTGATCAGAGCTGGTTGTGAGGCCAGAAGTGGGTGGCACCTGCACAGGAGGCTGCAGAGCCTCTGAGCCTTTGTCACCAAGCACAGTGTACACGTACCACGGCTTGACTCGGAGCGAGACTGTCGGGCAGCAGGCTTGGCTGCAGGCACCCACCTGTCTCTCTGCTTCTGCTGCATGTGCAGTGGCAATTGTTACAAAACTGCCTTTTGCCCTGAGCTGTGCAGGATGTGGGAGCTGCTGGAGGAACTGCTGCAGCCTCTGGATTGGAAAGTGTCACATGGGTTACGCCACGTGCTGTCTGCGTCCTGAAACCACCCTTTGCTTTTGGGACTCGTGATAAGACAACCAATTTTATTTCATGCACGTGCATGAGATATCCCAGCTCTTGGAGCATCCCCTGCACTTGCCCCCTCCAGATCCTGATGCTTCTCACTGAGCCAGCCTGCAGCCAGACAGGAGGCAGTCCTGTGCAGGTCTCTCTTTTTTTTTGCTGCTTCCCACTGCACTGGGCTGGAAACTGCAAGCAGAGCAAAGGAAGAAGGGCAGAGGCATCAGCATCTTCTGCACATCTGTCCCACTGCCCAGCTCTCAGCCACAGGTGAGGCTGAAGCCAAAAGACCTAATGAAGCAGAGAAGAACAGCTACACTCCTGACATAAAAGGCACGCCAAGCTTTCGTCTTCTGAGAGGTTAAAAATAAACAGTTTGGCTTTCAGCAAAGTGGTCTGATTAGAGGCAAAGAAAACGACACTGATTTCCGTGGAAATGGAATATTTAGTTGCTGCTACTTGATCTTGTTGGAACGTATTAAGAACACAAAAGAGTGCAATTTCAATATCTGGAGAGTGGTAGCATACTTGAAAAATTTAAATTAAATTGATTTCTTTTAAAAGAAAGCTGGCTGATTTTAGTTTCTTAATTGGTTCATTACCAGTGCAAATGGAGCATGTTCCTATAAGCTTATAGGAGGATATTACAGAAACAGCTGCAACCCCCAACAGAAGAGATACAGACATGGGTAATATCTGTACATAAAAATCAGAGACTTAGAAATCATCTGAAGTCCTCTATCTCCTAAAGCCAGCAAAGAATTGTTCTCTAACTCATAAGCCTTTCTAAATTTAGACCCATGACAAAACAGATCCTACTTTCTATGGAAGAAGGATCAATCCCTAAATTTTGTTTGCCCTTTTTAACGTGCAGGGACACTTCCTAAGAACGAGACCTGCCCACACCTGCTCTGGAAGCAAAATAACACAATTAACTTGAGTTCTCATCTCATTACTGCAGCAGGTATCTCCATAGGGAGCTTTCCTCCGAATGAGCTGCATCCTATATCGGTTTAACCCAGATAGTAACAAAATAATCACTCAAAATGGGCCAGCACTGCCATGACCTTCCCTGTGATAAACACTAAACACAGGTGTGAGGGAAAGGCTGCTTCACTGACACACTTGTTCTCTTTGTAGATGTGCCCCAGGGTAGGACCACCTCCAACATTTCCACACACGCACCACTGGGACGTTGCCACAGCACGGCCCAACTGAAATTTTCCATCAAACAAATGTTAAAAATATCCCAAACCTTTGTTCTCAGCTAAAATAACACATTGTGATGGTAACAAGAAAAAAAGAATTCCTTTTCTTCTTCCGTTTCCTCAGAGTGAAATTTCAACAGAAACAATAAACCCTTTAGGTTTTTATTTTGACAGTGTGACATTTTTTTGACACCAATTTTATATTATTGTAATTTTAAGTGACAGAGCAACTTGAGCTTCTAACCAAAAGGCTGCTGTATTTTTATCTGTATGTTATGTTTTCCCACAAGCTTGCAACTGGCCTGTGCTCTCCTTCCAGCAGTGACGACCCAGGAAAGAAAGCAGAGCCAGGAAAGATTTGCCCACAAACCACCAGAGCCCTGACTGAGGACAGATTTCCACTGGTGACAAGTCACATTACATATTGGTCAGTATAAACATCATTGATACTGTTGCTCAAGGGGACCTTGCCTTGCCTTCCCTTTTCTCCTTTCCTCGTGAAATCAGTCCTGCAGTTTCCCTTGCATTAGGCTGAAGGCTCTGTTTGGCCAAGGCTCCCTACACATTTAATATGAAATGTTGTCCATGAATACATTTAGGAGCGGATCCACAAGAGAGGCAGCTGCTGAAATACCCAATTTCCAGTGCCTGCTAATTTTCATAGCCCTGGTGCAGGTATTGGAGCTCTTTAGAGAATGTGCAGGGAAAACCACAGAAGGCAGCAGCAATGGCAGCTACTAAGTAAGAAACACTGATGAGAAGTGAGGGATGTAAGTCCCATTCCTGGATATAATTAGGTGGCTGTGGCTCATGAGAAATCAGAGCCTATTAACAGAGGAGCCCGGTGAGCACAGGTCATGGGAGAATTGTTGGCAAACAACGACCTGGCTAAGGTTGTAGGTACCCCATTATGGCCATTACACAATTCTTCCTTTTTTGCTATTTCTCCTCTGCTTACAGACACCTTTTTCTTTGCCATTTCCTGATTCTCTCTTCTCAAATAGGTGCACACTACAGCTTGATAGGCTGGGTCAGCTAAAAGCTCCTCAGTGTTTGGTACTTGCAGCCACACAGATTCGCTGTGCAGACTTAATTGTAGTAAGGACTGGCTTAAGAGCAGCAGATCAATGCCCTGGAGAGTTGTTCGGGTGAAATACAGAGATCTCATGCACAGATAAAAGGAAGAACATCACCCATAATGACAGAAAAGGCACTCATCAGCTGTATTTTCACTCATTGTGCTGCACCCAGAAAAAAAAAAAATTGGTGTATTCAGTTCCCCACTTCAGTAATTTTGCTTTTAACAAGATCTGACTTGGTATTCAATCAGCAGACCCTATTACATGAAGCATTTTTTCGGACACCCTGTGGTTTTGCCTGCATACACAGCCTTCTGTTCCTGGCCAAACACATTTCTGCTTCAGTGCCTGCAGGCAGATCACCCGAGGAGAGCAGAGCAGAGCCTGCCAGCCCCACAGCTCCCCAAACAAAGCATTAGCTATGCATCAGCAACTTTTATATACAGACCTTCTTCACAGATCACTTTCCCCTCTTGTACCACCTGTGCAGACCTGCTGCATTTTACCTGCCTGGCCTGGCACTGCCCACTTCGTGCAGCTCAGTGTGTTGGTGGCTCCTGTGCAGCTTCTACACTTCACAGTTCCTACCCAGCTGAAGGGCACTGCCGTTTGGATGGTGCTAAACAGGATCCTCCCTGCAAATTTAAACAGAGAGTGGGGAAAATTGTAACGAGGCTCTTAGGCACGAGCCCCAGCTCACACAGACAGATTAACCAGCAAGCCACTTCTTTGCCACGTTGTTTCTTTTAAAAGAAAACCCTTTGAAATAAGCCTGTGCTTATATCTTCCAACGTAATGGTAATTGATTAATTCGAGCTCAATAAAAGCCGTGGCCTAGGCAAGAGCTGCACCTCCACTGTGCAGAGGAATCCAGCTTGCTTGGGAGCCTGTGAAAGCCATGGCTCTGCAGGTGGGAGGTTAATTTCCAACAGCCTGATTCAGCAATAAATACAAAATCCTCCTCAGAATTTCCAGACACCAGCACTTGAAAGGCACTGAGAACAGATAAGTCCCCTTCTTTTAACAGAAATCTCAAATCCCACTGGTTTGCCCAAATCAGTCTCAGGATTTGACTCGAGTTGTGCAGAACAGAGCTATTTAGATATTTCTTTAGTGCAGCTGGGGGCCAGCAGGCTGTGGTTAAAAGCGGGGCAGAGGTTTTGGGGGTGTTCCCTAATGGTCACTCACAGTCAGGGTCCTGGGGGGTGCCCAGTTTGCAGCTGCCCTACTCTCTCCTACCCCTGAGGCAAGAAGGGGCTGAGCAATGGGTGATTTCTCCTGGGACATTGGCCTTCCCTGCCTTTTCTCCAAGCATTAGGGAGGCAGGAAGAAAAGGGCTTCTCTTAGCTAGAGAACAGTGCGTGTCCCTTTTAGCTGACTCTCAAAAAAGCAGGAGCAAACTTAGCTTCCTATTTCTAACCATTCTCATAGAGGGCAAGCTACAAATAAGCAGTATTTAGGTCAGCAGAATCACATTTATAAGCCATAAATCAAATCCAGCAGACTTTGAACACTTATTTGTAGTTTACAGACCACAACTTTGAACGTCCCATGAATCCTGATGGTGAACTGCTGGATTCTGTTTCCATGGCATTTAGGAGGCAAATCAACAAACTCCAGCAGCCCCAGAGGGGTCTGTCATCTGCCACGGGGATGTGCAGTGTGCTGACACATTCAGCAGCAAAGAGCACATGCAGCATCTTGTTCACAAAATCCCAGCTTTTGGTCAAATTAAACTGTGTTAAGCACATGATGGCACCGAGTTGCTGCTGCAGTCTCTGTGTGCAGGAGTCCTGGTTTTCTGCACGTAAGATTGGCTTTGTGTCTTACATCCCTGAGTTTGGTCCTCGTGACACACAGGCACTTTGCTGTCTGTATTGCCCTTCCCTTGGAATCCCTCAGTTCCCTCACATGATGCTTTGTGCCACTCATGGAATCTGATGACTATCTTTTCAGTTGGGGCAAAGAATTCCCCTTCCTGCACTTCATCAAGTTCTCAAAATGGTAAGAAAATGAGTTTCGACCTGACTACAAAGCAGTCCCCTTGTGTAGGAAATAGCAACTCCCATGAAAGAAAGAATGAGAAACTGGTCACGTTCCCTTAAAATATTTGTCCTCTGGTTAACACAGGAGATGTGTTTGAAACACGTTACCGGTGTATCCACTAAAATAAACTTCCCAAAGGAGTCCATCAATATACAAATGCTTACATTCAGGAACAAACATTACTCAGAACTGGCACAGTGCTCACATCCATCCCGTTTGGCCAAGTCAACAGGCACTAGAACTGCTCCCATTTGAAGGCAAACACGACCCGTAGATCTTTCCCTCTCACGTTGTTTCCCCCTCTGCACAGCACTGTTTATGTCTGGGTTCCTCTCAGTGCAGGCTCTTGGCAGCTTGAAGAGAACAGTAATTGCCACTTCAGTGCTAGAGGGGGAAATAAAGGGGCACCCTGCCTCTTGTTTGCACAATTCTCTCCCTTTACACAGAATGATGGGATTGGATGAATTTCTGCCTTTGAAGGACGGGGGCTGTGAGCCTCTTCTGACACAGTGAAGCTGTGCTCAAGTGCCTGTGTGAGCCACCTCCAGCCCTCCTTCACTGCTGGTTTGACAGTGGATCATGTCACTGCTGCCTGCTCCCTGTGGGAAAGCAGCACAGCTCTGGGTGCAGGCAGGGCCGGCATTCCCTCCCTCACTGCAGCAGCAGCTCCATGATTGTCCAGCTGTTTGTTTACCGTTACAGGGAAGGACAGGGCTCATCCTCAAACCATCTCACGGGAGAGCTTTGCTGTGTCTGCCTGACAATCAAAAGAGGGATTTGTAGCTGCCTGGGGTTCATGGGGATCCTGGGCTGTGGTGACAAGCAGCCTGGCTGAGATACAGCCGAGAGAAATGCGCTTGTTTCGCCACCTGCGACGTGAAAGCTCTCAGCCTGTTGAGAAAGGGCAAGTGCACACCCGGCACTCCTCCAGGCAGGGGCAAGATCCACTCCAAGAAGTGGAAAGTTCACGGGAAAGAGGAAAGTTTTGTTCTTGCGAGGTACCTGCAGATTTTACAAAGCTTCCCTGCTCTCTACTGCCTAAAACATTCACGAGACACGTGGAGATCAAGTAACAGAAGACACCATGTGATGGAGAGACACAAAGATCACAGGTGATACCCCAATGTCAGACTGGGCAGGCAGAGGAAAAAACACCGAGAAATCCACATCCTCTCCAAATGAAAACGTGTGGAAAATGGGCAGTCCTTGCAGCCATTTCTATGCTGAAATGCACCAGTGGGGTCAGAAGGTATGAGGCTGTCCAGGTACCCCTTCCCCCATATCCATGTCACCAGCATCTTCAAAAGAATGGGGGAAAAGAAAACAAGCAAACAAAAAAAGAAAAGCCCTGCTACGCTCTGTGGGATAACATCCAGGATAATAGCTAAATGGCCCAACTGCAGATGGTCATTACAAGAAAGGACAATATTCCCCCCCACCCTTCTTCCTGTAAGCCTGCTCTTGGCTCACCAGCTGGGGAACTGCAGAGGTTTGGGAAACCAGAAAATGATCCCCCATGAAGTCACTGCACTGCCTTCTTGGAAGAGAAGAGTGGATTTTTATCACACAGAGAGATAGGTAATTTCCTCCTCCCTTCATGTGGAATGTAGGCTCTTGCCTTAATAAATTACTGCTGTTCCTGATAACATATCCAATAGAAGTTACACTGGATCTTTCACTGGCAGTTTCAGGTCAAAGTTGTCTCAGTAAGTTTCTGCTCTGGAAAATCTGTTATAAACAAAGAAGACACCCTCCTCCCAAAGGAAGGTTCCTGCGAGTCCTACATCCCTCACAGGGCAGCTGGAAAGTTGGGCTTGGCAAAGCTGTGTTTTTAGGCATTGCAGATAGTCCTGCTGAGCTGTGGGTGAGGCTGCAGTTGAGGGGGGCTGGTGTAATGTGAGTGCAGGTTGTGGGGCACACATCGACACAGCCACTCTGCTGTCTGCAACTGCATGAGCAGCTTCTCAAAAGGATGGGGAGACACACCCCAGGAAATCTGCTGTCTGAGGTTATGCAGATAGCAGGTATTTCCAGAAATCAGCACCACTGCCAGAAAATAGGGTGGAAAAACTCCCTCAAGGAAGCTAGAGGAGGCAAAGTCAGGAATGCTGGGACAGCGAGAAAGCGCAGTGATGAGAAAGATGGATAAGTGGTAGGGGAAGACTCCTTTCATCAAACAATCTGTTGTGGGTAATATGAAAATGAAGTTGGCTCTTGGAAATGAGGAATCCCATCCAAAGCTGCTTTTCTGGGGAAGGGGATTATCCTGGCTTTGGTTCCCTACCATTTTTAAACACACAGGCAATTTATTTAAGCATTGCTACTTTCCTAATTGTTGAGGCTATTCTCAGAAGCTCCCAAGACTTTCCAGGCTCTGCAGTGTTGGTCTGGAGTAGGGATTGCTCAATTAGCAGCAAGATATGGCAAGCAGTGCAATCTGAGACTCAGTGCCCTGGTCAAATAGGAATTCTGTCAGTTTATGAAACACTGACATAATTCTGCTGAGATGGAGCCAGCAAAGGGATTTATTTTGTCTGTTCTGTTCCTGCAGATTCACCTGGATTTTTTCCAGAGGCTATGAACACAGTCTTTGCTTGTTCTGCACCACAAGCCCTCCTGCAGTGCTGCTCTGTGCTCTGCAGGGACCACATTTCATGGGTTATGTGAAATTACATCTCAACCTTGAAGGCAGAGAGTACACTCAGCCAGCTCATAGTTCAACAACTTTCAGATCCTCTGATGGAACAAACTCCTGTACCAATAACTAAAACTAGCCTGGCCCCATCTGTAGGGTTACAGTCTGTTCAGAATCCCAAAAACTTGTGTTTAGGGAACTGTTAGTCTCTTCCTAGGACTTAAAGTTGTACATCTCAGTGCATAAAATGCATCTGATTTTTCACAGGTGTGACTTTAATTTGTAAAAATGAAGCTGACAATAAAGGCTCAGAGCCTGCAGGACTTGTTAAAACAGTCCAGCCTTGAAATTACATAAAGAAGGGGAAACAAAAAACAATTAAACTCCCTTCAGCTTCATTTGAAGCTTCTGCATTTTCCTACTCAGAAATTCAGTCGAGAGAAGCGCAAAACAACCACAGATCTGAGATGAGCAAATAAGGCAATATTCCTGTGGCAAGATGCAAAACCTAACCTCCCTCCCCTGCTCCCCAGCTTTGACTGTCCTCCTGACTTCTTTGTCAGCAGAACACTCAGCTTCTGGGCTCCAGGTCAGAAACAAAACATTCATGTCAGGGATTTCATTGCAGCTGGGGCCTTCTGCCACAGCACTGACTTTCACCCTCACTACTGGGAATCTCTGTTTTTGTGAGCCACCAGACTATCCCTGCTGAGCCCTTCTCCACCTCCTTACTCCTCCAAAATGACCCAACAACCTGAAGCAACCATTTGGAATTGAAATTTCTGCTGGAACAGTAGACTTGTTACAAGAGAAACGCTGAGGGATGGAGAGTGTTAGACAGCTACCGGCATCACCGTGAGCCCTTCTGATACCAACAGATTCAGACCAGCGTATCGTGCCTTGCACACGCCTCTATAATAATACCTTGGATCTCTTCTGGGAGTTGGCAGACATCTCAAGTTGCATTAATGTCTTTTTCTTGCCTCCTCAAACAACAAAACCCACCCAACTACCTTTAAAGTGAGGTCCTAAGCTGTCAGGAATTCTTACTAGACATGCTGTAATTGCTATTCCAAAAAGAGCAAAGTGCAGAGACAACAACTGCAGAAATAGAGAAGTGAAGCTGCTCTGGAGACCTAAAGCAACCAACACCTGTGTTATGCTCCCTCCCTTCCAGATAGCTTGAGTCTGAATGGCTTTCCACTACCAATTTTTTTAATTATTTTTTTGATTCAAGTAACTCTAATGATTTTTTTTATGGCACGACGTGCTGAGATCTGAGCTGACATTACATTTCACTAACGTAGAGCTCCCTTGAGCCAGTATCAATTTTGTCTATGATGGCTTTGCAAGGGCAGAGGTGAGCTGAGGGGCTCTCCCCTTAGTTCTGTTACAACCTCTTGGGTTTCCAGGACACTTATAAAATAAATCAGACACTCACATCTGAAGCAGGGAGTCGGATTCTGAAGAGTATCTCCTGACCCATGAAAAGCAATTTTTAGTTGAATGATACTTCAATCCAAACTGATCAAGGATGGCCTGACCTGGTCCTTGAATTTGAGTAGATATAAAATGTGTCGAGGGTACAGTGGCTGTTTCTCAGGATCTGAATGCACTGCAGTCTGTACACGTACAACTCTTCACCCAGGGCTTGTTCAGCCATTGCTCCCGCCATCACATTCCTCAGGGACTGTGTGCCACAGCCCAGGGGGACACCTCCCCCAGCACACTGACCTGCCATAAATTAGGGGACACCAAATCCCACAGGGTGTGTCTCAGCTGCTGACCCTCTGTCTCTGATCCCTGGGGTGACACTGGCTAACCTGCAGAATTAGGGTCTTCCTTCCCTGCTGGACTCCTCCCATTTTGGGGCTACAAACTGGGACCTCCTGGGAGAGAGTTTGCTGCTGTGCCAAACCCTCCTGGGCCCCAAGAGAGAGGATGTACTTCGCAGAGCCCTCCCAGGGACACTTTTAGCACATCAGTGTTGCCACAGGACCAGGCTACGGCTCCGTGGCAACTGAAAGCAGCTTCCCTGTAAGGATGTCAGCCCAGGACCATAATCCACAAATAAATTCCTGCAAGTTGTTTGGATGCATACAATTGATCAGTGTCCTCAGCAATGTGAACTTGGAATTGTTTGACTGCTGCAGCAGGTAGAAAAACCTCCTGTTTTACAAATACAAGACAGCCTAATCTGAGAAAGTCCCTAATTTCTATTATTATTATGATGAAGTTTTACTGAGTCTGTCTGGGCTTCCACACTTCGCCATACCCTTAGCTGAACCCACCCAAACTCTATTATCTGAGGTGGCTTTCCTGTAGAGCATCTTGTAGTTCATCCCTAACAATGCACAAGCTTGACAGGCATTTCCCCTTTGCATTTTTTTCTGGCCGAAGCCTTCTTCCTTCTGCCTGTGATGAACCAAAAATCATCCTTTGGAGGCAGGGTTTGGAAAGGGTTGTATGCCAGGGCAGGGGAAAATGCACATTTGCTCTTTAGCTTGGCTGACCCCAGTGCCACCAACCCCCTGAATCCCCCCTTCCCTTGCAGCTGACAGCTCCCTCTCACATCGCTCTATATTTGTGTTGGGTTAAATCAGTGTGAACATCAAGGACTTGCAAGCAGTTACAGATGCAAAATACTCCATTACACACCTAGGGAGGCCCCAGCAGAGCCAGCCTGGGGTTACATTTGCACTGGGGCAGGCTGGGGAGTCATCCTATCCTGCTTCCTGCCCCAAAACGATGAGGCTGGAAGCTTCTGCTAATCAACACATTGGTAACCACAACCAGGAGGTCCAGAAGGGGCTGTTGGCCCTTGAGAGTAGGGAAAAAATCCAACAATAAAGTCTGCATATTTCTGGTTTCTTCTCTCCTCCTCTGTAATTACTCCGCTCTAAAATGTCATGGAAACCAGTTCTTTTCCCCCTTTTTTTCCTTTTTCCACAGCCATACTGACCAGGTAATACTTCAGCTTCAAATGTCTTATCTCACCAAGAAGAATGGAGCAGTGGGACTGACCTTGACCTTAAGCTCAAACCATCCTAAATTTAAATGCCAGATCCCTAAGAGGCCCAAAGCACATGACTGAGGCTCTGGCAAGTTAAAAGGAAAAACCAGTAACTTTCTACTTCTCTTACAAACTGTGAGGATTAAGGTATTATGGATTATGGGTTTCTCAGTTCTTCAGTAATGTCTTCCTTCATCAACAACATCTGGCAAGATTAGGTGATTAATTTAGTTGCTGATGTGAAGAATGTTCGAGTTCAGAGGATATTTCTTGTCCTTACCTGAACTCTCCCTGAAGGGAAATTTTTCAACTGAGTAACGATTCACCCCATTCCAAGTTATAGGTCTCAAGGGAAAGATATTTAGAGTTTTAATTCTCAACAGTCACATCTAATTCCTCAGTGAAAGATGCTATGACACCACAAGAATGAAATTGGTTACTTGGATGGAAAACAAGCTTAAAATCTGTCATAGAAAACAGCTAAAAGGAAGTGGTTAAAGGGCCAACATAAAAGAAAAATAAAGTAGACACATAAAGTAGAAACCAACCCAGCAGCTGAGAAAAGGGAAGGAAAAAAAATAGACCATAAAGCCACAGATCTGTGGGATTCATGTCTCATAGACTTGCCATTTAATTCTGGGTCAGATGGCTTGCTGTTGCAGCAGCCCTCTTGTTAGAGGGTAGAAATGAGCTGAGACACAGACTTCCTGTTTATCACAGCATGAGAAGGCTCCTGGTTTGTTCCCCTTTACAGCTCAGCCATCCTGACTCCAACCATTCCCTGACTCTGGCTGCAGCAGCTCCTGCTGGAGGATCCCCTGCAGCCTCTGACTGCTGGGGATTTCCTGCTCAGCTCTGACTGCTGGGGTTGGTTTGCAGCCTCTGACTGCAGCTTTTACCCAGCCAGACTGTGACTGCAGGTTCCAACAACAGGCTCTAGACCTAGACCCAGACTGACCTCACAGTAGGGATTCTCTCTTTCTCCTCAGGATCCTTCTTCTTCATGATCCTCCCCTTCCATCTTCCTCAAGGCTCCTCCTCCTCCTTCATGATCCTCCCCTACTCCAGCTCAGCCACTCCTTTCCATCACACTTATCTTTATTGGATACAGCTGGGACTCATCAGGGGTGAGGCCGTGTTGGGTAATTAACAGAGCTGTTACTAATCAGGGGCCAGCTCACCTGGATTCCCTTCTCCTACAGCTTCCATCAGGCTTGTTTCTCTTGATCCCTGAGAGGCTGGGTCACAATCTCCAGCTCTTGAGATCCCTCCTTGGGAAAGCACCATGGTTTCCATCACCAGTGAGACTGGTTCCAATCTGCAGAGCTCACTTAAAACTAGAGACCTGGAACATCTCTGGGAGTTCTTGACAGCCTCTTCCAAGCTCTAGCATTGTTCAGCTTGAGGACAGTTTTGTCATGTTTTTTTTTTTAATGGAATTTCTCATGGAAATTCTAATGGCAGGTAACACCCTGAAAGCCATGGAGGAGATGTGAAACCACAAAATATCTTTCTCCCATTCCATGATTAAGCATCTGCACTTAGCAGCAAACTAATGGTCCTTCTCAAGCAATAGCTTCTCTGGAGGGGAAGTAATTAGTCATACTCTCTAATATTGCAAATGTAATAACCTTGATAAGAAATTCAATGTAGAAATACCACTCCAGAGCAGTTCCTTGTAATCTCCCAAGATACTGGACTGGATCTAGGTGTTTCTTAGCTTTTCAGCCCACGTGTAAAGGATGAACCACCTGCAAATACCACCAAGCAGGCAGCAGCTACTCGCCTGTATGGCCAAGAGGGCTCTGTGGGACGCAGAGGGACCTGGCAGAGGTGGCCACTTTCCAAGGGCACCCACGTCCCTGCTGCTGCTCCCTTCTCCAGCATCGTTCACAACATCTTTTCCAAGCGCATTCCTGGAAAGCAGCTCCAAATGATTTTACCCAGTGCAGCTGAAATTTCTGGAAGTACCTCTGTGATGTTGGGAGGCCGGCACTGAGTTTCCAAATGGATTTGGCTGGTATCCAAGGGCACGTTTGGGTGCCAAACGCCCGCTTGGTGGAAGGATCTCGGTGCCTGAAGTGGTGAGCACAGCGATGGCCCCAGGTGCTCCCAAGGCTCCAGAGGATGCCAGATGTGGGCCCGCTGCCACTGTGGAGTTCTCGGCGAGCACAGTGACACAGCTGGGTGGGTGAGCTGCTCTCACAAGAGACCCTGGGCCCTTCTGCATTATTCCTCTCTGAATGAGACTTCCACCTAGTCCCAAATTCTCGCTCTGCAAAGATGAATCACGCTCCCATTCCTTCTCTATTGTTACCAGAGCTCATTTTCCCTATTGTTCTTCTGTAGATGAGGGTAATTCATTCAGAAATGAAATTCAGCCCCATACAATGGCCTTGACAAAACTAAATGCTGTTGAAGAGAGCATGGGGCAGGCACAACAATCCTTCTAAAAAGAGGGAATTTCACTGTAACTTCTTTTGGCCAAGTTTCACAATTCATTTTCAAGGGAGCTCTTTGGAAACTCAGTCTCTGTGCTTTACTCCACCTTAATTATAAAAAAATATGCAAACCTTTTTATTTATTCCCTCCTTTTCCATGCTTGTTTTTCTCCAATTGTTAGTAATTTTAATTAACACCAGAATTTCTCAGCAGCACGTCATCTCCTTTTTCATTACAAGTGTTAATTGCAGACTCAAATAAAAGGTGAAGAAGAAATTGAGGTAAACATCAAAAGAAGCTCTGTTGGATGTGCAGAAGAACAATTACTTGCACAGTTGTTTTATTAGGGCTTTAGTTGATTAATAGGAAAGCTTTAAACCCACTTTTGTAGATCCTTCTTACCTCTATGTATTTTTTAAAAACAATATATACACATCAAGCTCTTTTCCTCATTCTGAAAGATCTTTTTATCTTGTATCTTCACTGGGGTGAAGAGAAAGGGCAAGGGCAGCACTAGAGCTGTGTTCTGCCCTGGGATTGAACAGCTGCCCTCCCTGAAAGCTGCACCAGCAAGGGGGAGGAGGAGGTTGCTCCTCATTGCCACTAGGAGCTCCAACATCTGCAGCTGAATGCTCAGGTGGGTGCAGAGGCATGGGTGAGCCCTGGCCGCTCCGTCCTGCGCATGGGCACACAGAAGTCAACGTGACAGAAAAGAGGAGCTGACAGCTCGAGATGGAGATCTCTAATTCTCCCAGCTTCACCTGCCAGAGCTCGTGAGTCGGAACATCCCATCCTCGTCCTCAAGTCACGCCAAAAACAACACCACAGGAAAGTGTGGCTGCTGGTCTGATCTGCCTTCAGGGAGCAGAGTATTCCTGATGCCACCCTTCTCTACTTTCCCCCAGAGCTCAAATTGCTACATTCCAGACGAGGGAGGCGCTCCTGGACAAGCACCTCTCCACCCCACCAGTGCTGCTCAGGATCCCTTTAACGTGTGCCACTTGAGCCCTTGGTGCCCTGTTGGATTCACTTGGGATTTGTCCAGCCCTGGGGATATCCGTCCTTTAACACCCGGAATTTTCCTGCATTGCAGATTCAGCCTTAGGCTACAGAGAAAGGACGTGTCACTCTAGGTGCCTTTTTATCACTGAATCTCACCTAAAAAATTCACCCCTTTCCATTTTCCAGGTAAAGTTTCTTAATTTGTATATATTCTCTGTTCCTTCTGTGGGTTTTTAGTACATCCTGATTTGCGTTATTCAACATCAATGTCAACTTGGCTTTTATGAAGTTTTTGCCTCATTAATGAAGGTTTTTCATTAAAAAAAAAAAAGGGACTAAAGCCTACTGTTATCCTGCCCTACTTCCCAGTCCAGCACAACTCTCCATCCCAGAAAGAAACAGCGCACTCCTTTGCTGGGGAATCCCTCAGGAAAGGTTCACTTGATTTAACCACAATATTTCCCAAGCCTTTCCAATTTAAGCCCTCAGAAGGAGCCTCAGGAGGGAAACTGCAGCCTCAATGCTTCATTTTTCTGAAGTCCTCCGTGCCCATTGGAGTTCACTTGATGCTGGCTTGGTCCCTGATCATCCTTCACAGTCACACCTGCTCCCTTCCCTGCAGGGTCCACGAACAACAGCAGATGGATCGTAACCCCCAGCCCCTTCCCCATCACCTTCAACCAGTAAAGGCAAAGAACAAAATCAGATTTTTGGAATTTTTTCTGCATGGGCGCAGAGGGTCTGTACGGGATCGGGTGCTGGAGGCAGATCCCACCAGCTCCGACAGCCACTCAGAGCATGATGATGAAATTCCCTGTTTTGCTCACCCTGTACTTTGCTCAAGTTTTCTATTTCATGGCTTCCCCTATTTCCCTGCCAACCTTCCTCAGCTCCCAGCACTTGCTCTCTCTTTCAACTCTTGTGTACTCCCCTATGAACTGCTGCTCTCCCCTCTTGTGGATTCTCTTCTTCAGGGTTTCTTTTCTTTTTTTTCTCTCTCTTTCTAATTTCCATTTTTCCAAAAGGAAATAGGACCTGTTCTGCTTTAATTACTGCTCCAGCCTTCTACCAGCTCCTTTCATTTTCACTGCTTCCTCCCAGTGGACCTGGCCCACTCAATTTGATAATTCCCTAAAATTTACTTTCCTAAATGTAGTTCTCTGTGCATGATTCATCCATAAATTGGATTTGTTTCCTACTGGGATAATCAAACAATCTTCTGTTGCCTTTTTTTTTTCCCCACACCTGTTGTTATTTCTTCCTTCCAGGTAATTATACACAAAAACTTACATATTTGGGGCAGGAAAGCAGGAGAAAGCAGATTATGCTTCAAAATGCACAGTTCCCTCTCCTTACTGAGACTTCCCCTTCTTCCCATGGCCAAATACATTCATTTCTTTCAACATTATTAATTCGGGGCTGACATTTCTAACCAAAATGAAGTAGATGTTGCTTTATGGCAAAATGTAAGGCAGAGCCAGATCTTGAGCTGATGTAAATCAGAACAGACCTATTGTCTTCAGAGAAAGGGCATCGTTTTCTAGGGAAAAAACAAATTTTACAAGGACCACTGGGAGCTGTGCAGACATGGCACAGCTGAGAATCAGGACTACCTTTAAATCTGTTGGCCTTTTTGCTTGGTTTTCTTTCTCTGAAAATTGCAGGCCGACTGGCTTAGCACATTATTTTTTCAGCCATTAATAGCACGGAGTCTAATTTGGAAGCAAAGCTAACGCCCAGGAAAACCAGGCAGCACAGATGACAAAATTATCACACCTTCCCTGGTACTGGCAAGAAGAATGAGGGCTGAAGGCTTGCACATGTGGCTTACTCCATTAGTGTGAAAACTAGTGTGCTTTGAGGGGGGGGGGGAAAGTGTTTTATTATTCAAATTGGATTCCTTTTTCATATCAATTTATGACATGACATCCATTTTTGTGAGTCTTTCCTGTCAGGAGGGAAACGTGCTCACACGCATGTCCGATATGGGTTTATTTGTCAAATTATCACAGGACAAACAGTGGTGAATAACATCCATACAAATGTGTTGCCTTTATATGTGCTTACTTCACAGTGAGGGAGAAAAGAGAGAAAACCAACCCAAACAGACAGAAAACACACAGAGCATGACTATTTGTAACATGTATGCAAAGAGTTTCACGCAGCAGAGACATATCCCTGGGCTCCTTGCTGCTCCTCTAATACAAATAAGAAATATATAAAATACCTCATAAACCAGCTTGTTGGATTTTATTGCAAGAAATCCATCAGCCATCATATTACCATGCAAATCCGCTTATTGCATTGTCTGACAACAGCAATTCAAATAAAAAAAATTTAAAAAAAAATCAAACCCCTTAACAACCTGGGAATAAATTCTCTCTTTCATGTGTGCCAGCAGCTCCCATTAACAGTAGTAGGAGTTTCTCTGCAGGGGCTTGTCAAGGTGAGAATAGATGGCTCACCCTTCTCTCCTGTTCCGAGACTGAGTGCTGAATTGCTGCATATATGTATTTTTTTTTCGTGGAGAGATCAAAGAAGAAAGCCAGAAATAAAAGATATTTAAAAAAACCCCAAAGCCCAAACATCCCAGTAATCAAGACAGTTCCAAAGAGGAGAGGTACAGTGTTACATATCCTCTTGCTCTTTGACATCCTCCAGGATTAGTGAGACAAACCTCCCGCCCACTTTTCTATGTCCTGCACCTCTCAGAAAGTGCCCATCTGTCCACATCTGGGCAGCAGGGCAGAGTTGCAGCTTGTGAGTGGAATGTGCCAGAAAATATTACAAAACTATATTCATTCTTCTTCACAGAAAATGTAATTTCCTCAAAACTGTAATTTCTGGATGAAAAATTGCAAATCCTTTCCTCCAGTACGAACTTTCAGGAAATAGATTTCTTCCAAATTCTGTACTTAAATCAGAATCAGAAGTAAAGGTTGGTTGTGGTCTTTCCTCCCTCTTTTAGCCAGAAGTCTTCATAGGAGCAAAGAATTCCTGTCAACTTTAAACCCCATCCCTTAAATATTAGATGAAACACCAACTCTAGAGGTCCTATACTTCTAAAAAAAAAAAAAAAAAAGATTATATTCTTTTTCATGTTTTAGAGTTTTCCTCTGCTACTACTTGAGAGACCTGAAAGGATATGGACGAATTTCAGCTGGAAGAAAGCAGCTTTTAATTTCACTTAATCTCATTTTCCAAGGTAATGGAAAGAGTCATTGCTATACTACTTCCCCCTTTCTGTACCCTAAAAGCGGCTAAAAAGTGGGGTTGCTTACCAGAAATAGAGCTTCTGGTGCTAGCTACAAGAAAAGCAGGGCAGGAAAAACACCTTGCTGCCCCCTTGGAGTTCTCATGGCCCCAGAGACAGTGCAGGCTGCATTTGGAATTCATCCTTTCAGCAGTGGCCCGAAGATAAAAGACAAAGGTAAAGTGTCGCAGAAGAGATAAGGAAGTTAAATGGTGCATAAACAAATCTGATGCTGTGTCTGACCTATGGGGGAAGGGAAGAGCTGGGAACACTGCATGCTGTACATCCTCTAGGAGACAAATGGATGGATGATTGGAAACTTGTCCATATACCTCTTCTGCCATTCCCTAAATGTGAGGTAATAAACCATATTGATTTCATATTTTGTGGGAAATGACTCTTTCATAGCTTTGTCCCCTTAATGAGCCCTCATTTAGGAAAGCACTATATAGGTTTTACTGCATCGAAAGGAATAAAGGGTTTTAAAGGAATCCTAATGCTCTCTCAAAGTGCTGGAGTTGGGAACTTCAAGCTAAATTCACAGTTGGAAGCAGAATCTTTCATAAGCTTTTTAATGTACAGAAGGAAAACTTTGGGGATCAAAGTATTTTATATTTAACAAGCCTTAAGTCTCATTTCTCTTTTGATTTTTACAGGTAGCCTCTTTAATCTCTTCTCAGTTTTCCTCATTTCTAAGTGTATCTTCAACCTCATTACTCTTCTTCTCCTTTTGCCCCACTCCTCTTCCCTTCTGGACAATACACCTGTGCCCACAACAAACACAATTTTCTTCTCCACCTAGTTCAGAGTTGCCTCCTGGAGCTTTCTGCTTCTGTATTTTTATGCAGTTTCCCCCCCACAGGCCTTTTATTGAAACATCTAAGAATAATAAAATAAGATGGTGTCATTTTCTGGCATTGTTGCTCCTGAACAGTGGAAATGCCATAAAGGTAAGGAAAACCTCCTTGTCTCCCTGCTTCCTGAGGCTCACGACCAGCTGCTACCCTGGGGCAAGTCAATCTCACCAAGACTGCCCACAGATCTGAAGACATGAGCTGCTCTGATACTGCTCACAGCAAAGGCACCCCTGGCACCCAGCATTCATTTGCTGGTTTGTTACAACCTCACTTTTTGTGTCAATTTTACACAGAGAGCTGCTTTCTCCACATCCATCCCCAGCACGCCTGGGACTTAGGGAAAAACCAGGTATCAGCATCGATGCATCTCCAATAGGGGATGGCGCCTGCTCCTATTGACTCTTCTTTCCTGTATCTAACCCCGTGCTATTTGGAATTCATTCCCCTTTTTTTCTGCAAGTTTTCCTGCAGAAAATTCAGTCATGATGACAACAGCCCCAGCTCCCTCGTATGCACACCCCTAAGTTGGAGCAGACTACAGAAGATGAATCAGCCAGTACTTCTGAGATCCACCGTCTAGGATGATGCACAGTTGTGGAGAGAACAATCTTTCCACTAATTTCAGTTTCTCAGGCCTGGAGTGTAATAGTATGACATGAATTAATCAGATGTGAGCATGCCCAGCTCCTTGTAGGACTGGGACTGGCTGTAGAAACATCTCTGAACACGCACAGCATCCCTGGGATTTAATCACACCAAAAGGCATTTCTCTGTTTGGGGCAGGGGAGAGCACCAGTTTGTTAGACAAGCCCTATCTGCCAACTGAGCTGCTCTTTGAGTTCACCCTGTGGTGGAATGAAACAACTTGGCTTAACCACTGTCAAACACAAGTTCACAGCATGCACCTCCTCCTGCACATGTAAAGCTCACAGCTGAGCTGGTTTAAGTGGCTCACATAGGCAGCGAGCAGGCAGCCTCCAACTCGTGATGGAACTGCCGATTTCTGTTCTTATTCAAATCTTTTAATTCCAATTCTGTAAGAAACTTCCCTTTCAATGACTCAAGGAATGATTTGCTTTGTCTCACGTATCTCAGCATCGAAAGAAGCTTTGACAGGAGCATACCTAGAGCTTCTGAGACAAATATATAATAAATCTAATGTTGTCAAGCATGGTGGCATTTTTATTTTATTTTCAAAGAGAATTTAATCTAACTTCCCAGGGGATTCTTCTCTTGTGTCATAACAAAGTCTGGCTTGTAATGGATTTCCCATTTTTCTTTCTATCTAGTATAATGACAAAATTGCTGCAAAGAGAAGCAGCGCTCTATAATATGTCACAAAACATAAGCGGGAAGTGACAGTAGTCTTCAAAAGGTTGGGCTCAGCCCAAGCCCTGATTTCTGGAATCACAGGCACTAAATTATTTCACAGGGCTCCACAATCAGTTTCCAGCCAGGCTTGAAGTACAGGGCAAGTCCATATGTAATCTGAACTTCCCCTCTCCCCAAACAAAATGCACATTGAGGGGGGAATAATAAAAAGATCCCCAAATCAATAAATAGCACTTAAGGGCCAAACTTTCAACTGATGGAATATTGATATAAAACAATATAAATAAAAATAACACTAATAAAACATATATTTAATACTAACCAGTCAAGAATCCAGTTCATACGTATCCATCTCTACATGTCATCCTAAATAAAAAACTTTCAATATTAAATTCATGGCAAGTAATGGGATGTAATGGAACTCGTCTATCCTTTGGGGAAAAATGCCTCTATTACATGGCATTATAAATCTTTATGTATCAAAGGACTAAAAGCCACTACCCTCTTCAAGGCCATAATTTTCTTCAACAAATTCTAGAATCTTGTCATTGTTACTGAGCATCCTCATAAAAGACTAATATTTTCAACTGTGCTTTGGATGATTCTATTTTGCTTGCTTGAAAATTGCATTGCTGGCAGAAAGCAGAGCTGGTGCTCAGTGTACACAGTCACATTTGCCACTTTAAAAGAGAATTCAAGGCTTTTTTTGTGGGATGTTCTACATTGCAGACCTCGGGCAAGAAGTTCAGAATGCAGTACTTAGCAGGTGAGCCACCTTGAGCTCACAGGTGGGTTGTGTTCTGTAACGTTTATTGTGGTGCAAAGTCGTCATGGGAACCCGGGGGGGAATTATGCTGCTCACATTCCACTGTGCAATTACACAAATGCTAATTATAGTGCTGGCCAGACCCTGCAGCAGCACAGACTTTTGATTTAGGAGAGGCCATTCCCTGTCAAGCCTGGTCAAGACCTGAGGTGCCTCACATGTCACAGCCAGAGCCTGCTGTCCTTTCTCCCCTCTTCACGTTGATCATACCTGCTGGCCTTTCCACAGCTGATGGCAAAGCACTGTCCCAGAGGAGGAGGCTGGGATCATTATTTCCTTTCCACACGTGAAGAGGCTGAGCCAGAAGCAGTTGACTGCCCAAATTGTGCCATGTGCTGATGACTAAGGGACAGGCAAAACTCAAATCCCTCATAGACTCACACACCCAGCCCAATAGTGACAGAGGCTTTGTCCAAAGGCTTTGGCAAGCATACTTCAAGCATCTTACCTTGAAAATTGATAGCCCATGGATCCAATTAATCATGTCTTATTCCTTCCTTAGCTTGACTGTGGCTTCCACTGCCCGGCTTCCCTCCCCTCTGCAGGTTTCAGTGCTTCCAACCCGGTACAGAAGCTTGGGGACACCGTGGGGTGCCCCAGCTTTGCAGGCTGGCAGGACAGAGGCTCTCACCAGATGTCCACCATGAGGTGGATGGTGCTGAGGCTCATCAGCTTCACAGCTGAGCTGCTCTTGAGCTGTCGCAGGGAGAGCAGGAGAGGGAGTTGTGTAATTGTTCTGAAAGCCTGCCAAGCAGCTCGTTTACAGAATTCAACAGTCTGTAGTATAATTAACACAGGGAAAACTGTATGGCCTTTTGCTACTCCTCACACAAAGTAGCTCATTTCCTCATCCTAACATGACAGGAGGAATGGGATCGTGTGCAGGTCACTGACCAAATGCACCGGGACCCCTGCTCTGCTCCATGGTTCCTGCTGTTCAGGAGTATTTGTGTTGCTTGTAGAGATGCCCCAAGTCCAGGCAGATAACCCATGAGGCTCTGAAGTGAAAAGGAGGGTGTAGGATTGCAAAGGTGGCCGCTGCAAGACCCAGCTTCAACACAACTTGGTGCCATCATCCTGGTTTAAGAGCCCAGCCTTCCTTTTACTGTACCTTCCTAGATCTTCCCCCTTCAAGCGCCACTTGAGCCATCAAGAACAACAGCCCTGGGCCAGGCTCAGAAGCTTTCAGTTTTCAGTGTCTCTGTTGGGAATGTTTGTGGCAGACTTTTGTTCTGTCCCAAAGAGCACTGAATCCTATTGAAAATCCAACCATCACAATGGTTTCTCAATCCCAGCTGTCACAAGATCTGATACAAAAGGTGAAAGGGAAGTTTCCACAGCCCTTGGTGAGTGCTGGACCACTCTCTGAGCTCGTCCACACCCGTCAATCCTCTTTAGAGAAGATCTGTTGGAAGGAGGAGAAGGGGAAGCTGGTGCTCTGGAAAAGGCCTCCCACCAACGTGTTTGTGCTCCACAATAATGCTGCAAACAGAACTGTTTCTTTCCCTAAACCTCACGTTCACCACGACACACTAAATCCTTCGCTTCTTCCTGCTCCTACTCTTGTATGTCCTTGTTAGTTGCTCATCTCCCTTTGCCACCCCCTTGCTGGGCAGGAAGAGAAGAAGCCAGAAGGGAAGAAGCTCCTCTTGCCAGGGGCTGCTGGAAGATGCTGCACGAGGGGTTTCAAGCCCCCCTCCTCCCATCTCTCCCCACCCCCACAACACCACTTTCTCTTTTTACTTTTGAGAGGCTGGAATATAGCAGGATAAAGAGACTGCAGCTGTGTTGGGGGGAAAAAACCCACAGTCACGCCTCAGCAATTTATGGACAATTTCCCATTAATAAGAGATAATGGCGTGCAGCTCAATGGATTAGCGATTGTACACTCGCTCTTTGAGAATATGGAGGGGGATCTGACAGCAGTTTGTTCCTCTCAGCAATGGCATTAGCATGATTTTGTATATCCCATTGTACACAGGGAGATTTGGACAGTTTGAAGTGGTTTAACAGCCCGTTAGGAAAAGCACGGTTGTATCAAGTTATTGAAATGACCTCAAATACTGTCACTGCAAGGGGAGCATCTGATAGAAATTGACCATGGGCTCCCACCTGCATGTGCTCGGTGGGGTTGTGAGAATATGAGATGCAGTTCAATTCCCCTTGCACAGGAAGCACAGGGAAAACCCACGCTGGGATGCTGCAGAACACATTTGCACACGTGTTTCCTAGCAGATCAGCTTTCCTGACTTCCACACCTCCCACACAAGCTACAGAGATCACAGGCTCTCACTGCACTGTCACCATGGTGGTCTGAAGTTACACTGCTACTGCACACCAATGCAGGAGCAATGAGAGCTCCTGCAGGGACACAGAGCCCTTTGGGGTGAGAAACACGGGGGTACAGAACCCCAAACGAATCCGTTTGTACGGGAATTTTCTCCTGTGCCTTGCACTGAGTCACTGCCTGCAGTACTGCAGAACCAAGGACCAAAGCTGCCAGATAAATCTGCTCACCTAGGGAAGAGGTTATTCCTCTTCAGAGTTTCTCTGCACTTGCATATGCAGTCCTGGAGAGTCACATTGGTTAATGGTGCAGACAGTTCCTCTCAATTTCAATTTGTTGTCCTCCAGTATAATTGACTCCCTCTTAATCCCTCATGAGCAAGGGCAGCCAGAAGTGCACCTTCTCCATTACTCATATTCCTGCACATACCCTGACACAGCTCCAGCTCAGAAGTGACTTTTCCATCACTAAGGCTAAAGACAAACAGAAAATTGCCATTTAAAATTCACATCTCCAGATCCTCTCTTGTTCTGTAGTACTGTGCTGTTTTGGAGATAATCGAGCTTGGGTTCCCAATGAAGACTTATCATCAGTTATTTTACAAGGGTGTGATTATACCTTGTGTTTTCTTCTAGTCTCTCACTGTACTAACGTTTTGTTTGCTGCAGCTACATGATTGCTAAAGCATTTCAAGCATCACTCTGAAGTGATGGCACTGAAGTGCAAGACCTACACACTGCTTCTTTTGCTACAAACTGATAAAGCACTTGCTTACAGAGACAAGGGTGCATCACAGAGAATGCTACTGTCCAAAAGAAATGAGCTCCTGCTTTCCCCCCAGCCTGGACTAACTGCATTGACAGATTCCAGCTCACCCATTACATTTTTAATGAGCTGTAAAAAATGAGTTTCCAGTCATAAACTTCCATAGCGAATCTACATTTTGCCAAAGTTTCCAGGCCAGAGTTTTTTCCAAATTCTTTAGAGTAAATTACTAATTTCATATATCTATCTCTCTATCTAATCTATCTATCTATCTATCTATCTATCTATCTATCTATCTATCTATCTATCTCAAACTAATGTGTGTGTATATTTATATATGAGGGGAAAGAAAGCTTGGATACACCAATACTGAGGAAATGCACCAAGTCCCTAAAGGATTTCCATAAGAAATAAATCACAGACAACCAAAGCAGCACCATTCCAGATCCAGGTATGAGGGGAGGCCCATGAATTCAGCACACATGGATGCAAACATTTAATTTGAAATCTTTTCTCAAAGCTCAGGACAGATTCTCTTTAGCCTTTCTCCAGCCCATCCCTTCCTCATGGAGAAGGGACATTTAGGAGCAGACTGGGACACTAAGGCTCCGTAGTGATGCAGATGCAAGTGTTGCTTCCCTCCAATCTAAAACTACCTAGCATGCACCAGAGCACAAAATAAAACCCAGACAGGCTGAAGTTCACCAGGGGAAAAGATGTGGTTTGCATTCCCTACCACATCCAATAACATCTCATCTACCTTAAAAACCACCAAAATTTCAGGAGGCATCTTTTTGGATTTTTAAATAGCTCAGCTGAAAACCAATTCTCCTAATGAAAAACAATAGCAAATTACTTAGTTATTATTAATCTCATGCACAGAAGCAATTATTTCCCAATTGAGACTTTTGTCTAAAAAAATAGTCTTATAGATTATTTTGGACAGATGACAAGTCTCCTTCTCGGCTGCTGTGTTTTAATTAGCATAAACATGACATTAAAACCTGAAAGAACTGCTTTAAAAAACAATTACTCCATCAACAAAACCTGACAGTGCAGAACTCCATGGCACCACAGAGATCATCTTGGTAAGAAAAGATAATCTTCCCCTTTTCCTGACATTAAAACACCTCTTGCTTTAAACAGGACTGCAGTTCAGATTTAGGTTTCAGACCCCTTTAATAATTGAACAGGTGTAAATATCAATATTTTTAGATGCAGTGCGGCAGGGAGCGAAGGAATAAAAATCCCACACTGAGCACCTCGACAGGGCTGTTCAGCCCAAGAGAGGAAGGGTTATAGAAGATCTTGCCGTGTTGAGAAGACAAAAACGAGACACCTTCCTATTATCATGCCGTGCCTGTCTCTGGGAGCTTTTGTTCCATTAAAAACTTGTTAATTGCTGCCCTAGTAACAAAGGAACAACATGCTGTGGTGGGACTATGAGGAGTCTACAGGGCTGGCTCACCCTTAGGAAGGCAGAGGGGTTTAATTGGCTCTGTGTTCTTAGAAGATGCAATAAAGAGGGATAATCAATTGGTGTCAACATCTAATAATGGAGATTCTTTACAAATGGAAGAGAAAATCCAAACCCTACTTAATTGAAAGCTATGGCATCTGGGGCTGCAAAAAATGAGCTGGATTAATAACTAAAATAAACTTTATGAAGTCTTTGTGCACAGCCAAGAAAAAAGAATGGTGAGAATTTTAAGAGGCCATCATCACTTCATCTCTCTGATGGAGCTATGCCTTCAGTTCTCCAGGAAGCAGGTCTGCAAACTCCCATGCAAAACTGTAAATTCTAAGTCAGAACACCCAGTGATCATCTGGCTATTAAATAATACGGCAATGCAAGGACAGAAACGCTTCTTCAGTCCTTCTTGGCAAACCAGGAGTTTCCTGCAGAACTCTTTTACCTCATGCAATGTATCCATGCAAATTCTCCAGAACCGCTACTCGGTTCTCCCTTTGATCTCCTTAAGGATACAACACACTCCAGAAGCTTCAGACCCAAGAATTAGTCTTATAGGGTGGTTTTATGAAAAAGAAATTAAATGGATGCCTAGTGTGGCCAGTTTGCCTGAGGACTGAAATATCCAGAGGTTTCCTCATGAAAATTCAACTCTGACATCCCAACTCCAAGCAGTGCAAACCAAGACTGGTTTCCTGTTTTCCATGAAAATACAGTGGAGCTATAACGGAAGGAATAAACTCATGTACATGAGACTAATAATAATTAGTTTCAGTGTTTTTCTAAAAAACATTTTACTTTCAAAGCAACTAATAAGCTTTTTTCCAGGAGACAGCAGACAACAGGTCTCACGGCTTTCTCCCCACCCTCGCAGTAAGCATCTTCAAACAGAGAGCTGCCAGAACTCAGAATTAATCCTCACCTTAAATAAATACCCTTTGTTTACTGACAAGTGGCCTCTCTTTTGTCTGTGCGTACTCTGCAGTGTTTGGCATGAGGCAGAGAAGCAGGAAGGGCTAAAGATGACCACAAGGACCATTCCCTCCTTTTCCCACAGCACAGACCCTTTGTGCAGAGTAAATGCCAGCTGTAACAGCAGTTGTGCTCACAGCTTACCTGGGAACCCCTTTATTCCCCCCCTAGAGCCCTCGGGGTGCAAAGCCAGGCTGCAACAGAGGCCGCTTCGGCTGGTGTGACCCGGAGAGGCTCCCGCAGGACCAAAGGTGCTCGCTGTGAAAAGGAGTCCGTGTCTTTGGCTGCAAGACAAGGGCAGGCTACAGAATTACCCTGTGGACCTCAGGCCTGGCACTTGCCATGCATTGCTAAATGGAAGGAACATTTTCTGTTTGTGTCCTCATGTTAATTCAAATCGGTAATGAAGTTGGGAGCATCAAAAGGTTTTAGCGGTGTACGGGATTAGACCAGGCTTAGATAACTGAATAAATGAACTGACTTAATTAGCTCTCCTGAAACAAATTATTATACAGTGCTCATTTCCAACTCTCATATGAACCCCAAAGAGTTCTCGAAATGCATTAATTCCTTGAATAATAAATCTTATATTTTTGCATACCTACTGCAATTATGATGGATAATGAGATTTTAATTAATCAGACCCAGATTTTTTAATGCTTTTGAAGAATGTAGATACATTAGGGACCTATTTATTGAGTAAATCTTGGAGGGAAAAATCAAAGGAGCAGAAGTCAACAGGAATAGCAACAAAAAAATTTCTGTGTTAAACAGACTCATATCTAACAGTCTTCTCAAGAACATCCATCCCACAAACACCCTGTCTCGAGTATGAACTCTGCAAACTGTCAAATCCTGGTCGAAGTATTGACTTCAGTACCTCTCTAGAAGCAAAATATAGTTATTGGATATTATGCCTCATGGAATACATTCTTGGTTTTACTCAAAAAAGGTTTTTTCTGCTGTAATTTAAATTCCCAATGTGCAAAGATTATTTTCTTGCTCATATATTCCATGCTTCCAAGTACTTCTGAGTGAGAGCCACTTACCATTAACATGGCAAAGCAGCCATTAAACCTTTCTCTCATATTTTTCTGGTTTTTTTCAACCCTTTCTGAGGAGGTAGCTAAAGATTTCTCTCATGGAAAGGTGGTGGCATTGCAGTTGTCATTAATTATAAATCAGTTTCTTATATGACTGAGAGCACAAAGACTGTAGGGGGTCTAGTTAACATGAGATTAAAATTCTCCTCAAGTGTAATTATTTTGCAAGAGGGTATTGGGCTGGATTTATGACAACTTCTTGCGTCTCTGCATTTATTGCATTGACGGGAGAGATTTTGTTAATCACAGGGAGAGGATCAACGCACACCACTTCCCATGGAGAAACCCTAGCACTCCTAAAGAAAAAAACCTGAAGGAGAGGGCACTTTAAATCCTAATTACAGATTTCTAGCAAGTCCCCTTTCTTCTCAGCTCCTTTTTTGATAAAAGTGAAGTTGTCTCTGGAGAGCACCAAGAAAGTCAAGAGCACAACACCCCGGCGAGGCAAGGTCAGCTCTCGCATGTGTTTGGAATGGGGAAAAGGCAGTGCCTCCAGTTTAAACAAAACCGAATTTTAAGTCTTGTTGTGAAACTTGCAATTTTTTTTGCCCTTCTTTAACAAACCTCACTGGATCGGACATGGTAAAAAGGTTTGCCTTTCCCTTCCTTTCCTCCTCCTTAAAAGAACTCAAGCATTCCCTCTGGAAAAGCCACTTTTCCTTGGAAAAAGTAGGGTGAAAGAATTTTTTTTATTAAACCAAGCAGTTGGCAGTAGCATATTCCGGCTTCTTTTCCCTCTGTTTGAATTGCTAATCTTTGCACCAAAAATGTAATTCTTGCTGAGCCACAGAGCAGGGAAGGGGGGTAGCAGACCCCTCCGCAGCTGCAGGAATCTGGTCTTCAAGTCAGAATTTACAGAAGCAGTTAGGTGCAGGAGTCCCTCTGGCTCGAGGAATTAGGAAACCAAGTACTTGAACCTTGAGAGGATTTTCCAATCTGCACATTTGGGCTCGTGCATAACTTTGCAAATCTGGGCCCTGTGAGTGCCTCGTAGAAGACGGCCAGATGCGTCCTCCTCGGCATTTCCCTGGGGAGAGCTTGGAGAACAGATTTCCTTCTGTTCTCCATGTGCACACAACTGCTCGTGAAGGAGCACCAGCTCCTTGCTGCATCCAGTGGGGCCCTGGTTTCAGGAGCAGCCCCCAAGCCCTGAGTCGCTGCCAGCTTCCCCAGGCTGACCCTCGGCGCTGCTCCTCCTCGGCAGCTGCTGCAGCCCACACCACGAGGCCTGCTTCAACTGGGGGCCAGACCAACAGGGGTACAGAGGATGCTGAGTTCCATCTGACCCACAGAAACCCAGGCCACAGTGGTCAAATATTGCTAGGAAATGCTCATCTGCGTTTACAGAAGCAGGAAACTTAATACAAAAGGCACCTGGCCCAAGACAAAGTGTGTGTTTGCTCAAGCCCCTATGGGAAGAAACTCACCATTTCTAATCAGCATCAGTGCTGCTGCAATTCAACTTGGTAACGCAAAGATTCATTTAGAAGCTGCTTTGATATGTTGCACTCAGCTCTTTGAGCAATGAAACGCTTTTTTGTGCAATTTTTCCCACCCCCTGAGTTTGGTTGCCCTCCCCACCACCAATCTAAATTCGCTTTTATGTGCTAGGAAAACAAAAAAAAAGTGTTAATTTACCACTTCTGAACATCTTGTCCTCTTAATTTGTACAGAGCTGGTTTGTTCAGCACAGAAGCAGTACTAGGAGCAGAATAAATTTAGCTGGGAGGCGGGGTAGGGCCAGGGAGGGGATGGCAGAGCTAGAGGGGGAGCAGAGAGGGTCTGTGCAATGGTCCTGCTCTTCTTGTAGTGATCTGTGAGCAAGTCTCCTCATGCCCCTGCCCTTCTGCAACCTTGTTTCTAACAACTGCAGTCGGCTTGGAAATGCCACCTCCATGCAAAGCCTCTCCATCATTTTCTTGTCCTCCTTTCATCACAAATTTGCCTTTCTTCAAATTAATTTAGTTTCAGGGTTTCATTCCTTTTTTTTTAGTTCTCCTCTCCTCCTGCCAGCTCTTGATCCCCTGGATACCCCATGGCCTCTAAGCATCTCTCACCCTCTTTTGGCACCCTTTGTCCTCTTCCCAGCCCATCCTTTGCCTTCCCTTGCCCTGCTCCTCCTTGGGCACAACTCCTTTGCACCCCCACTTTCTGTCACTTTCTCCCAGACTCTTCCTTTCCCAGTTCCACCAGCTCTATTCCAGTTGCCTCCCCAGAGTGCCCCACATCTCCCTTGCTACAATACATGCACAAGGACACAGCCAAGGATGTCGCTGAGCCTTAAGACCAGAATTATTGAGAATATGCTATGAAAAGATGTTCTGGTGGGGACTGAGGTGAAATGGAAAATTAACTAAAAGTGGAGAGCAAACATCTTTGTGCACCTGGGCCTAAAAACTACACGGGGGAGCCTTGGCAAGCTATGCCATAGATAGCCAGCTTGGAGAAAAACCATAGCAGCAAATCTTCAAGTTAACCCAGATGCTTCTTGAACCTCTTGCCCATTCAATTTGAACCAATATTATGGTTGCAATGAATACCAGGTTTTCCTCTTTTGAAATAAAAAGGGCAAGTGGAAATCAGATTTTGTTATCTCAGAATATCAAGACTTAACATTTTCTTCAGCAATGTAATGAGCTGATGACCTTTACAAAGAAGAGAGGGAATGGCCAACTTCATCTTTACAGCATTTATTTTATGTAACAGCTTCCTCAGCTGAGCTGAAGACGGAAATGGACAGAGCATTATTAGCCCAAGAGAGTCGAGTCTCCTCACATTTTTGGAATAGAAATGGGCATGTAAATCATGCTAAGTGGTTATCTTCAGCCAGCAATTTAACACCAGCTACAAAGAGAAAGCAGGCCAGAATCTGCACCGATAAAAAGCATCTTGTGCTGTTTGATGTCCAGCACCGTAATTTGGGGCATTTGAATCTTTTCTCTTGGAGCGAGAGCCTGCTTGTTCTATGGGGTCTGAGCAAAGGTAAGGATTGTCACACTGGTACAGCAATAAACGTGTTAAACTTGCACCAGAGATTCCAGAGGGCAGATCTCACCCTAACAACATGAGTGAATGTGCGCCTACCACGGCCAGATGACGATAAATCCACCTCCAGTGCTCCCACAGGGGCAATGAGCGCGTTTGGCAGTCATCTGGAGTGGCCTGAGGGCTGCAGTAATTTGTGCCTCCCCTAGGAAGCCCCAAAAGGGGGCAGGTTGTGCCAGGAGGCCTCAGAGGCAGCCCAGGAGGGGATGGATGTGGGATCTGTGGTGCCAGCAGAGCCGCGTGGCTGGGGCTCTCTCCGGGAGGTTTTTCCCTTACGGGACAGCTGAGGGCTGGCAAAGGGAGAAGGCATTTGAACAAAGGAAAAGCTGCTCTCAATAGCACAGCTGATGGCTGTCCAGAACAGCCCCAAAAAGGCCTGTCCAGAAACCCTGTATTTCCTTAGCACAATTATGGCCTAATAAATCAGAGCAATTACCAGGCACACACTATTAAAAGCATTTTTGAATTTATCCAAAAACGTACACATTTTCTCAGTTTGTGCCTGCAGAAACCAGAGCTGCGAGAGAACAAAAGCATTTGTCATCAGGCTTCTCTCCTGGCAGTGAAAGGGCTTGAGACAATTACATTTTCTTTTTGTGCTTCCATCATCTCCAGCACCCCTGTGAGCAACAGAGCTCCTGGCTGTAATGTCACCACAACCATTCCTTGCTGCAGCCATTTCTGCAAGAGCTGGAAGAGTCCCTCCCTGAAACAAGTCCAGCCTGTGGGCAATAGGGTCTGACTGCCAAGTACCACAAATATGTTCTATCCAGATACTGGCAAAATGTCTGTGCAGAGATCTCTGTCACAGCTTGGAGAGAACTTGGCTGTTCACACGAGGTCCACTTGGCTCTGAAAGCCACCTTTTGGTCACCCTCTCTTTTCCCTCTGAGAGATGCATCGATGTCTCCTGGCCCCGTCTGTCACATGAAACCTGTTCCAGAAATTTCCATGGCCAATCGTGGTCCCTGTCAAGCCATATTCCCTCATAATTCTCCTGAGGATGGCACCTTCTCAGCTACAAGGAAGCAGTGGTGGGACACAGCTGTTACTGCATGAGCCCAGGTACAGGACTTCTGGTCTACTACACCAGATTGATGTCATGATTGCATTTATTTCATTTTATCAATATAGAGATATAAACATATGCACAGACCATGTTTATTTCACTCTATCAAATATAATTTTAACAAACATGACACAATTTTTACTGTGAAACAGAATGTCTCAAATATTATAAGTTTCAGTGCTTTGTAATTGTATTTCAATAGGCACAAGAAGTATTCTACTGCACAGTGAATGCATTTCATTAAAGAGTATAAATTTACACTCTGTTGTAAATGAATGTTCATTTTACACTGTAATTTTTTACTGCAGAATGTTGCCATTTTAGTATTCACTGTAATCACTCCACTGTGTTGCAAGCAAATGTCATTTATACGATATGTAAAAATTCAGAGAATTCAATTTAAGGCATCTCAAGTCTGAAGTCTAAATACATGCAAGCCACGTAACACAAATAAACTTACTCCAGATGGTTGCAGATAAAATCAAATCCCGCCATCATAAGGAATAAAATTCCCAGTACAAATACAGGCAATTCAGTACAGCTTCTGCTGACCCAACTGGCCAGAAAAATTAGCAGCCATCCAAACATAATAAATTTAATGAAGTTTTTGCCACTAATAAGAGACCAAGCATTATGTTTTCTAGGGGGTTAAACAGCTTTTCCCTCTGAATGTTTCTGAGAATCTACATGGATTCCCCCAGCTATCTGCCCCAGGAAGTACCTCACGGGTACCTATCTAGAAATAGAAAACTATTGATACAATAAAAGAACCGGTTCTAAAAGGAACGATGGTTTATTTGCCTCTGTACATTACAGCTGCCTGGAGTACTTACAGTCCACCCAAGAGCATTAACAAACAGCCAAGCTATTCCTTCTCCGTTGATAGCCACCTTATTGCTTTCAGCAGCTAGCAAATTAAACCTTCAAAATAATTCTCATGTGCACTGACTGTAAAGTGAATTTAAATTAAACTAATATATTACAAGCAAAGTGAGTACCTAGCCAGAGCTCTCAGCAGCCTCTTTCCTCCTCCCAAAGCAGGCTCAGAGCACACAAATATAGTTACACAAGTCCACACCTGCCACCGTGCATCTGCACATGCCATATGCTGCAGGACACACCTCATCCCAGCACTCACACACGGCTGTTTGCAAACACCTCCTGCCACTGGGAGACGGGGGAGTCCGGCCAAGTGCTGCTACAACCACACCACAAAAGCCTCGCTGCCCATTTCTCCTCTGCCAGGCCCCCTCATGTCCTGCCCGAGCTCTAAAGTGGCAACAGTCACCCCAGGCACGCTCAGCAGATGAAAGTCTCTGACTGGCCCTTCACAGGTGGACACGAAGCCAAAAAAAATGAAGTTACTGACTCAACACCACTACACCAGGACAAAGAAATCTTGCATAGCCCTGCTGGTATCCTCCTTCCATTTTCTTATCCTTCCCAAGCTTGAAGTTCAGACCTGGGAGCAGCCTGCAAGGCTGTCTCACACCTTGCACTTGCTGGCTCCAGTGCAGAGCTAAACACTGCGCTGAGAAGGTTTTAATTGCTCTGTATTCCTGCGGTGGTGCAAAAAGAATGGAAGTGGACAGATAGATCTGCAGTGCTCTAAAACAGCCTCAAACACAGCTTCTTTGCTCTTAGGCTGCTGGACCAAGCCCCCAAAATACGAAAATCCTGATGTGATTGAGAATAATTATGTTTCGGAGAGGTAGCTATTCTTGGTAGTTGATGAAAGTCAGCTTAGATGAAAATTTGGGAACCCACTTCTTACCTGTTTATTAAATAATAATTTATTGATAAACTACTTTAAATCCTATTCTCTTGATTTCTGGGCACGTATCAGTTTTGTCTTCTGCACCTCCAGCTCAAAGATTTTAGATGAGACTCAAGAATACTCTTAAAAATCTCTGCTCTTACTCGAGGTCAAATTCAAGTTAGTCTCCTGCCAGTAACCCCCTGCAAGTGTCTCAACAGGATTTCATAGCAGAAATGGCTCTTTAAGTCTGGCACTAGGCACAGGCAGATTGGAGAATGGATACAATCAGATTTTGAGGCAGAAAACCTGACTGCATCAGCACTGTGAAACCCAGCAAGTATTCAGTACACGTAGCACAGAGTAGGGGAAAAAGCAGAAAAATGAGAGCAGCCCTTTTCATGGTAGGTATTGCTTTTCCACAGGAATCATGGACTGGTTTGGGTTGGAAGGGACCTTAAAGATCATCTCATTCCAACTCCCTGCCATGGGCAGGGACACCTTCCACCAGTCCAGGCTGCTCCAAGCCCTGTACAACCTGCCCTTGGACGCTTCCAGGGATGGGGCAGCCACTAGTTCTCTGGGCAACCTGTGCCAGTCGTTCATCTCCCTCTGAGTGAAGAATTTCTTTCTAACAGATAATCTAAACCTGTCCTCTGTCTGCTTAAAGCCATTGTTCCTTGTCCTGACACTGTCAGCCCTTGTAAGAAGTCCCTCTCCCTCCTTTTTAGAAACTCCTTTTAGGTACTGGAAGACCTAAAAGAGGAGTCTTGCTGGGCTGAACCCCAACTCTCTCAGCCTGTCTTTGTAGGAGAAGTGCTCCAGCCCTCTGATTATCTTCATGGTCTGCTCTGGAGGGTGGATGGGTGCTCTGGATGGGTGCCCGGGTGCTCTGGATGGGTGCCCAGCCCCTCGCAGAGCAGGGCAAACACCATCAGGCTCTGCAGGGAGATATCATGGGGCACATCCCCTCAATGTCAAATAAGGAGTTCCTGCGTCATGGCCAACACAAGTCCTGAAGACTCCTTTTCACACAAAGTCGTGCATCACAACTCTCCTTAGCCCTATGCACTCACACATCTGAAGCAGCCCCTCATTTTATTACTCTGTGCAGTGCAGCTTTGATTACCAAAATCTGTTATACTCATTCTTGAGACACGTCCAGTTACTGCTGGCATTAGCACATAGTTTCTCCTGGATTATTCCCCAGCATTTTAAAGCTGCCCATGCTGTTGCTTGCTACAAGACTGGATTTACCAGCATTTCATTTCCTGATTCAGCCTTCCTGGTGGGAAGTTTCCAGCTCCAGTCCCTTGGGAGCCTGTAAGCTGTGCCTGGGTCTGGCACCAGAGCAGTATAGGTGCCCTTTCAGAGCAAGAGATCAACATAGCTGGACAGGAACTGTGTTATCTGCACTGCAGGTCACAGAGTGCTCTGTGTTTCCTGCTAATTAAATTCACTGTTGGAAGCTCCTTACATCTCCACGTGATGCGTAACTGCAGAGCTGGATGTTGCCCCTAATTGCTTTTTATAACAAGGTTATAAAAGTCATGCTGTTATGTCCAGCTATGTCAGGACCCTGACAACCGTACATGACCAAGAGTGACTGTATTGTACCAAAAATTGGATATTAACGAGGAAATTTCAGTCCTCTTACGGTAGGATCTTATTGTGATCACTTAAGAGCTGTATTTACAAAGGAGGGTTAAGGAACATTAAAATAAAACTCAAAGTAAAAATCTGGGTATCTATATAACCTACGTGATGTGTTAAGACGTGAGATGACTAATTGAGCAATACTATTAAGTGCCAGGTTACAAAATTTCTCCAATAGCATATTACAATTTGTTTTCTTCAGCCCAACACCAAAGTAAACTGAGGGAGTGAGTACATGCCAGGGCAGATTTCTCGTGATGACCAATTATGTTCCTTGGCAAGGAGCTAAGTGTGAAAAGATCACTGGATGACCAGATGCTTTTCCCCTGCTAACAAAGAACTCCTGCACAGTTCGACATTTGAACTAAATGCATAAGAGGGGCAAACCTGAGACTACCCAAACCCATCCCAGACATCCCTGTTTCCAGACTCAGCAACAAATGAACTAGGGGAAAAAGCAAGTTAGCCCAGCCTGAAACAAGCCTCTTGGCACCAGCATCGTTGCTATTTCCACCTAAAGCCCACACTCCTTGGGAACCCAACTCCTGTGGAAGTCTTCTCTGGGCCCAGTCTGCTGTGCTACCGGGCAAAAGATTAATGCAATTCAAATTAAGTCTCAGGTTATTCACCCAGGCCAAGCAGGAGAGAAGGGATCCTAATGTTCCTATCACCAGTGGGTACATTCTGCCCCTTCCTGTACTCCTGCACCCTCACCAGATACCAGAGGCAGAATTCATCCACGCAGGCTTTGAAGTCTGGGTCGGCATTATGGAGGGACAGGTGCCACTAGATCACGGATATTTTTTCTACAGTAATTGCCAATTAATAAGCAAGTGAAACTGTTCCTTACAAGTGCTTATTGCCCAACAGCTCCTGCTTCAGATGGAGATAGCTCTGTGCAGTGGGTAGAAGTACCATGCTAAACCACTGCTGCAAACCAAACCCACGTGGCACGGGCTTGCCCCAAACCAATAGCAATCGATTATTAGCTAATGAATCTGTTAATGAATCCGTTAATCAATCGGATATGTTTTTGGCCTAGAAAATTCTCGCTAGTCCTACATATGCAACATGTTTACATTAACATTTTGGAAAGCTTAGCAGCTTCCAAGTTCCTTTACGTTTGCACACAGCAGAGATCTCTAGGAAAATCTGATGGGGAAGCACAGTGCACACTGAGTTATTATAACAGACACCTGAATGAAAACAGTCTTAAGGCAAGGCAGCTCCACTTGCTTTACACACAACTTGCTGCTTTGTCATGATATTCTTTATCTATTGCTGAGCCAGGAATAAAATCCAATTTTTTCAAAAATTTAAAGCAACACATAAAGGCCAGGGAAAAGTTATTTTTCAAATGACTTTCTGTTTAGACATGCCCTTGTCTGAGACCAGGGTAATAAAACATTTTAGCCCTTTCCAACAGCCAGATGCCAACAGAATCAAAACGGTCATCAGCACATCTTTAACTGAAAAGCACCACTGAACAAAGCTTGCCTTGCTCAGGAGCTCACACAATGTTCCATCAGGTTTTTCAGCTTACAGACAAAAAAAAAGCTTGGGTTATCCTGTCCCTTTGCAGCTCTCCCAGTCCTTTACATCTCCACTAGGAATCCAGGTAGGACTTGAATGCCTTTGGTTTCTCTGGAGCATATTTTTAAAGCAGGCATTCAGTTTCAACCTGATCATGAGGGCAAGGCAAAGGGGGGAACATTCACACAGCTCCCTGCGAGCTCCTGTTCTAAACGCACGGCAGAAACTTGTGAAACGTTTCCTCAGATGGCAAAGAGAAAACCCTGGGGGATCAAGCCGTTATTTTTTGTTCGGTGCCTGGAACACCCGAGAATTCCCTGTAATGGCAGAGGAGACCACAGGGAGCTGCAGATGTTCCCAGCAGCATCTCTGCAGCAGCACAGGCAGTCCCTTCTGGCAGCTGTGTCACAGAGGCCTCCCTGGCTCTAAAGCATTGAGATCCCAGTGGAGCCGCACTGGTGTTTGCAGCAGATGAGAGGAAATACTCACATCTTTACAAGAAGTTGTAAAATCTCGGGGCACTTGATTACACCAGCAGCTCGGCACCGTTTCTCAGATCACTGCTCATCTCTTCACATAATATGAAAGATAATAACTGCTTGTACTCAGGTACAATAGAGGTGCTGTTGTCAGTGGTCTGCCACCCTGGCTCCCACATGATGGGCTCTGTGCTGACAGGAACGTAGAGTGGTTCTGTTTCAAGAGGCTCTACAAGCCTAAAAGCACCTTACTGGCAATATAAAAAGCTCCCAAAACCTAAAACAGTGAGAAAGATTTCAGCGTGTGCATTATGTGAAGAGTCATAGGAGAATGACACGAGGGGGTTGCAGAAAGCTCAACAGACCAGCGTAGAGGATTTCGAGCTGGTTGCTGATTCTTATTTGCAATTCAAGAGGTCTGTGATTGATCAGACCATTGTTTCTTCTCCTCTAACTCCAGTCTTTTCCACCCTCAGGGAAATACCAAAGAACAAGGAGAGAATAATGCACTTAAGGTATAAACCTGTGGCATTCGGTGGATATTTTAACTAACGCTGGCATTTCATTACTGATGTCAAATAAAGAATTATACAGCCTCATTCAGCCTGATTTCCCTCACACTATTCCAATCAGTAGCAATTGCAGCCTAAGTCTCAGGTTGAAGATTATATTTGCAAATTAGATTTTCGGGGGGGGGGGGAAGATAAATCTGTTAGTCTGTGGTTTGATCAAAAGTTTGAAAGCTAGTCTTATAACAAAAGGGCGAAATCTTGGCTGCAAAGTCAACATGAACCTCATCCAAAATTTCTCACAGCCCTTTTAATAGCATAAATGTTTCAAGCTAGTACATCTGGGTCTCTGAAACAGTGGCAGCAGTATTTCAAATATTCTCAAAGCCAGATACTTGGATGGGCCTGAATTGGTGACAATAATTGTGAAGATCAGCTTCTCAGGCCAAATAGAAACACGCCAGGACCACGCAGGCAGGCTCAGCTGTCTCACAGGAAACATTTGAGCGAAGCAGGATGCCAGGGCTTCAAAGAGGAAAAGCTGGAGGGCATAGCAGCACACGTGCTGAGTGGCAGAAAATTAACAATTTTGATCCTGCAGCTACTCCAAAACACACATCACTGAATACACCAAGGCAAATAATAGAACAGTAGAATTCAGTGAAAAATTAGAAAACACTTGGCGTGTTTGGGGCATCAAATAATCAATATTTGTTCCCCAAATTGTAACTGATGAACCAAAACTTCCTTTAGGGCACAGAAGGCACCACAAGAGATGCATCAAGCAGCATACAGCAAAGCAGCACATGCCAGAGCTTTGCCATCAACAGGATTCTCCACACAGCATTTAAGGCAGGTCACAAAACAGCAAGACACCAGCTGCTTCCATTTACTTTTTTTTTTTTTGGTAACATTTCTAAAATAAACTTTTCTTAAGACAACTCTGACAAAGTTATATACAATGCTTTCTCTTGCTCTGACCATTTAAATCAATTTCATAAGCAAGCCAGATTGCATGCCAGGGCTTCCAACAATTAACTTGCAAGAAATCCTGTGATGAACCTTAGTCTCTTTTCACACTGACTTTATTATGCTCACAAACTTTACACTTCTTCATATACAACATGAAAATAAAACACTGCCAGGCTAGGAGACGAATCAGTGACCTAAATGTTCCAGAAAATGAAATGATATATGCCTTGGCTGTCCTGCAGGGCTTGCAGAAGCAGGAAGAGGTATCACCAAATAACTTGAATTCAATAATTCCCCAGAAGCACCAGTTCCCACAACATTAGGACATTCTGATACAGTCAGTACCAGAAAATAGATCGCTCTGGCAGCTAACTACAAAAAGAGAATGTGGGATGCTCAGGAAAAAGCAAACTAAAAACAGAATTATACACTGGAAGATATAAAGGAAGAGAAGGAGCAGAAGATTTCTTCTCTGTCAAACAGAGGGTTACAGATCCACCCTGTGTTAACACTTCCTTTCCAATTTGATCACAACCGCCTTGGGTTTTTTTTGTTTATTTTAAACCCCGGCTTTGAAGTGGTGGGTTATGGGAATGAAATGAAAGGATGCATCACAAAACATCTCTGGATCAGCCACTTGGTCTGACCAGCTGAGCTGCTTTTAATGTTATGCAAAAGAAGCTGAACAGGCCCTCAAGCAGAGGATGCTCCTGGCCTTCACTGGAGCCTGATCAAATCATTGTCTTCCTCTTAGAGGGTGCAGTCTTACAGCCCTGCTGCTGAAATGGTGCTTTGATCATAACTCATGGAAAACTGGCAAGAGCAACCATTTAATGTCACATTTCTGCTTTTACTCTACAGCTCTTATTACTTTATATGCATAAAAAATGCATGGCTACTTATGAATCTTTGATTATATTCTGGGCTAGACCTGTTACATTTTTCACCTCCACTCCAGGATGAAGTCTGGAAAATGCACACATTCCGTACATATCCCATTCCATGGGATACTCTGCAAATTTGAACTCAGGCATTCATTCAGAGGAGAGCAGCAGCTGTTTCCAGGAACAGTATCAAAACCAGGAATGTGGAATTTATCCCTTTTAGCAAATAATTACATTGAAATTGTGAAAGGCAGCGTCAATGTTACAGCGCTGGGAGGCTGAGATGCTCTTCTCAGGATTGTCCCTCCTTTCATGTCCCAGCTGCCAGACAGAGCATGATCCCAAAAACTCTTATCAGGTGAGCTGGTAATAATTATTGTTTTACAGCTCCATGCAAGAAAACTACCCTGGGAAAAGGACATATCTGGCAGGACAGCTTAGATCCCCGAAAAAGTGAAACAGTAGCCTACAAACCCACCCAGCAGATGGAAGGACTCCCTCATAAAAGATTCACAGTGGCTACTGAGTACATTCATTGATCCAAACTCCTACCAACAGCTACTCTTGACAAAGACACCGATGCTTTGCCCTGTTTGCAGGTATTCTCCACATCACTCACCCTTCAGCCCTACCTCTCCTATCTCCTGCTGCCTCAATTCCCAGAGGGCCAGACAGGCCATATTAAACTCGCTGCAGCGACAAGAACATCCCTGGAGAAACCACTTCTGCCTGGGAAATGGCCCATGATGCTGTAGGCATTCTAAAATGCTCTGAAAAACCGAAAGGATAAGGCACTTACCAAGGGGAATGCTAAGGAAATGAAGAAGAAAAATAAACAGGGACATGCAAACAAAGACTTTGGATGTACACATCACACTGCCTGAAAGAGATCCCACTGTAATTCTTGCCATGCCCCCTGTTGCCTTGAGACTTACCATAGTCAAGTTGTGCAGTCTTACATCTTAAAGCTGATTTTTAAAGAACAGGTATTTCTCTGCTCATTCTTTTCCTTTTTTTTTTTTTCCTTCCTCCCACAGAGGTATTTTTGACTGGATTTAGGAGTCTGAAATCAAAAGACAAAAAGCCACAATGAGTGAAGGAAAAGGTGGGGAAGGCTCCTTTAATCACACAGGTGGTGGTGAAGGGAGCTTTGCACCTGGGCCAATTACCCATTAATCTGCAGCAGCTCCTGGTAGAAATGCCCCACTTTGCTCTTAATCCTTTCCTAGTGCCAGCCCAGCTTGGTGCCACCTCTCCTGGCTGACCACTTCCCCCCAACACACCCACACTGCTGCATTTTACATTTTGAAACAAACTCCTAGTGCTCAGGTATTGTGCAGATTACAGCCAGCAGGCTCTCCTGTTTACCAGCCTCCTTTTATATCCCAGCCAGTAACTGCATGTTCTATGTATCAGGAGATTAGGAAGAAAATGTGTTATTTCCATGAAGGCTGACACAGCCTTTTTCTCCATTTATACCAACTGATTTTTTTTTCCTGCTGATGCATTATATGAACTCCTCACCGAGTTTCATTTTTTTTGACATCAGTGTTTTAAAACCCTTTAGCAAATGCATGTGCTGTTTAGCACACTATGGAGTGAGGATAGGCCAGGGGTTGATCATTTTATATTGCAGGGAAATGAGGCCTCTTTTCTCCATAATTACCAAATCTGCTTCTACAGAGAGCTTTCCTGTACTGCTAGGCTGCAGTCCTCAGTTACTTTATGCCACCTGGTAAATATTCAAAGGTCACTACACCAGGATTTCCTCTGGAAGGCAGAGTTCCCAGAAACACGGGGCTAGGGTAAGGAAAACAGTCCTGTGTGAAGCTTGGCTCCCTAACAGAAGATGGGAATTTCTCAATAGTTAAGGCTGAATATTGAGAAAAGGAAAAGCTTTGCTTCTAGTTCCAACATTACCTGAGGAATATCAGTTATCAGAGAGGGAGAAGACACAATTTTACCAGGAGTGATAATATGTTTTAAGTGCCATATACGGTTTCTTTGGACTTGGTGGAACATAGCAGATGTAAAAACCATTTCAAAGGTGAAGGATGCTAAGCAATGTTACCATGCAGGCACCGTGCCTGTGTCAAATTCACCTTAGATGACATTTCTTTTTCATTAAAGCATCGAAACTTTCACCTAAAAACCTCTTTTACATGTTTTCCTTTTATTTTCTCCCCAGTTAGCTCTTCCAGTAGAGTTAAACTGGAGGTTAATAGGTTTAACTTCAGTGTTGTCTACATGAGGGTACTTGAGATCAATCAGTTCCAACTACTGAAGGGTTGAAATTCAGGGCAGAGGAGTCAAACTGAATGACTCCATCTTATGGACACCGGTTCAAGGCAGCCTAGCCACAATGAAGCAGAGTTTGTTTCCACAGTGGACAATGTACAAGAGCATGTAGAGACAGGACAAGGGGGGAAGGCTTAAAACTGACAGACAGTAGGTTTAGATTGGATATTAGAAAAAAGTGTTTTCTCTGAGGGTGGTGAGACACTAGCACAGGGTGCCCAGAGAAATTGTGGCTGCCCTATCCCTGTATCAGGTTCAATGGAGGTCTGAGGAGCCTGGCCTAGTGGGTGCTTGTTGCAGCAGCCCTCTCATTAGAGGGTGGAAATGAGCCAGGACACAGACTTCCTGTTTATCACAGCATGAGAAGGCTCCTGGTTTGTTCCCCTTTACAGCTCAGCCATCCTGACTCCAACCATCCCCTGACCCTGGCTGCAGCAGCTCCTGCTGGAGGTTTCCCTTGCAGCCTCTGACTGCTGGGGATTTCCTGCTCAGCTCTGACTGCAGGAGTTGGTTTGCAGCCTCTGACTGCAGCTTTTACCCGGCCAGACTGTGACTGCAGGTTCCAACAACAGGACCTAGACCCAGACCCAGACCGACCTCACAGTAGGGATTCTCTCTCCTCAGGATCCTTCTTCTTCATGATCCTCCCCTTCCATCTTCCTCAAGGCTCCTCCTCCTTCATGACTCTCCCCTCCCCAGCTCAGCCACTCCTTTCCATCCCACTCATCTTTACTGGATACAGCTGGGACTCGTAGGGGGGAGGCTGTGTTGGGTAAGTAACAGAGCTGTTACTAATCAGGGGCCAGCTCACCTGGATTCCCTTCTCCTACAGAAGACATCTCTGCCCATGGCAGGGGAGTGGAATTAGATGATCTTTCAGGTCCCTTCCAACCCAAAGAGTCTAGGATCCCGTGCAGGACGTGTCCAATTTGTCTGGGCACATTAGCTGTCAAACCCTCAGAAAATCCCATGTTTGGGATTTTCTGCAATCCCATGTTTGCTCAGGACAACCTACCCATGAGAGTGGTGCCAGATGACTTCTCTCTTTTTTCCTTTTATATATTCTCTGTATTCTTTGCACATATATTTGTAGCTCTGTAGCATATTATTGCATTCATAGCCAGTTTTCCCAGTACTTTTCCCTGCCCTGATAGGCAGAAAGAAAAAACACATTCCAAGGCCACTATCCTGTCTTGGTTCTCACTAGGAACCAAGGCCAAAACCAGCTCTTAGGGACACGTTGTCATCAACAAGTTCAGTTTCCATCTGAGGGGAGAAGATTTAGAGAGGGGGAAATTACCTCAGCTCTTATGTCTCTAATTGGTGATTCTTGTCAAATATGCTAATTTGCTAAACTTATAAAAACTGTATGAAACCCCTAGTCCTCCGTGGAAAGAACACCGACCACTAGGATACTTTTAGTTGGAAAGCACTACCTTCTCTTTCAGCAGATAAAAATACAGCTGCATGGAATAATTTAGTGCTTTAATGGGAAATAACAAAAATGCCAACAACTGTTCACGCACAACCTCCTCAAAGGAACCCTTGTGCTTTTAAAAATCAACAGTTGGAAAATGAAATGGGAGGTTAATGTGATCCCCTTGGTGCAGCTGAGTCTGCTACATATGGAAGTGCTTTGTGTCAGGGTTTTGTGCCGGCACAAGCATATGGGATCAGACACAGAGGAGGAGTTCTGAACTTTTCTGCAGACAGATGAATGAATTCAAGCTGAAGCAGCAGCACAGATCTTGCACTAGCCAGTCCAAAAATAGTAAAGAAACCCCTTTTCTACATTTAGCACTGTGGATGGGTTTCTGTGTTCATTGATGAGCTCCTAGGCCAGCTCAAGTTTTACAAGAGCTGTAGCTCTTAATTTCTACAGTCAAAAGAGTGCAGGAGTTTTGAATATTAGCACGATATTATCTCCCTTTTTGCTTTCACTGCATTCAGCACGGCTGGCTCCACTAAATAACACATAAATCTTAACTGTCTGTTATAGAAAGATTATTTTGAAATGGGTTTCTTGCCAGACTATTATCCATTTTGTACCACTTTTTCTTTCCTTGTTCTGACTTTTTTATTCTTCTATGAGAGAGAAAGAATTTTTCCTCTCCTTTTTCTTTCTTTTTGTCCTGATCTAATTCTCGTGGCTGATCTATAAGAACACTGATACAATGTAGTTTTTCATTTTGGCAGCTTTTTTAAAACAAATTCCATAGCATGATCTGACCAGTGACAAACGACCCAGCACTTCCACTTGGAATACTAACACTGAATTAACTGGCTTCCTGGGGTCTGATGGAGATGCAGTGAGAATTAAAAAAATGACTGCATGGGAGCAGTGCTGACTGATGTAGGGCCTGCATGCTGAGCTTTTGACCTCCACCGTTTCTACAGTAACTGTGCAATGCATTGTGCTTTCTATTCTCAGGCTCGCCTTGGAAGCCAATTAAATTGAAAGGCTATTCATTTCATTCTGTTTGTCTCCAGGATGCTCACACAGAAATGCAAACGATTCCTGTTCAGAGTTCCCTGCATCAGAGAAACTGATATTGTACTGATAATTTGTAATAACACAATAATCCAATATGCAATCTGCCCCAATTTAAGAGATGTGCATAGGATGCACGCTGAACTTACAAAACACTGATTAGGGAGATCATGAAATTAAATCTTCTGAGGGGCACATCTTTCAAACCCTCAATGCAGCTCTTTTTCTTGGTTTAATCGGTGTTAATCATTACAACTCAGGCTTTCCAAGAGCCAGGTTCATGGGTACTAGGAAGCATGGGTTTGTAATATTGAACATTTACAGTTTCAGGAAAGCTTGGTGAAAAGCAAAGCTGTAAAAGGTGATTGGTAAGCACTTTGCTGCCTTGAAAAAGCAGTGGAGGAAATGAGAGAATATTTCCTAGTAAAAGCCAAGAATCATTTGAGGAGTGATCCACCAATTGGAACAACGGAGAAACATAGTTCCAAATACACTGTTCTCTTAAGGACTAGTCTTGTCTCCAGCTCAGCGAGAAATTAACATTTTTGTTAAACCACAGAAAACAAATTGACATCAAACATTATTATCCTGTGTTTTTATTCTAAATGAAGCTTGTGGTATAGTTCCCCATTCCACTTGGAGCAAGTGTAATTTCAGATTTGGAGGAATGACCTTCACATTGAAGTGAAGCAGGAGGACTTCAAAACCATCCTGCAGGATACGAAATTACATCCTGCAACCTGCCATTTGTAGATCATTTTTGCAGGCTAGCAACCACAAATTGGAACGTGCCTATCACCCATGGCAGGTCAAATGTTAGGGCTTTTCTAATGGTCATGTTACTGAAGGTTTGTTGATAGAGAAGATGAGGGTTTGTAACAGAGGCAGCAGCCTCCAGTGCACTTTATCTGGACGTGGCTGGCAGGGTGTAATAAGCTAAACGAGGCTAAAATGACAAAAATGTCTCCAGGCTCATGAAAACCTGGAACACTATTTCTGGGAAAACCTGGCAGTTTAGACAAAACTGTCAAACACTTAAGTACCTTTGTCACAGAGATGAAAGCATTCTGGCCAGGAATACTCACCTGCTGTGCTAAAACCCACAGACCTTCCACCAGGGGTGAGCTTGAAGATATTTCTCTGGGTTGAGAAAATGAACTTTCTTCCTTCTGCTATGATTAAATTAGTTTTGTTTTCTTCCCTCCCTGGCTCTCAAAATTTCAATCAGTTACTGAAGTATGAGGAGACAGAAAAATTTCAAGTGAGACGCTGATAAGTGAGAACAGACTTCTTAATATGGCTTGGAAAAAGAAGCCAATATGAAAATTTCAAGAAGGTCACTTCAGCCTGTCTAGTCATCCATTGACTAGAAGGAACTCAATAAAATGAAGGGTGAATGATTTAGAGATGACTGAAGGAGGTGCCCTTTTCAGCCCGAGGTTTTTATGCCACCAAGTGTCAAACAGGTCAGCAGTTTAGCTGGCTTCCAAAAACCATGTAATAAATGTCTTATACTGCAAACCAAAGCACCTGGAGGGGCTTGTACATATTTGAGTTCAACAGCACAGGGAGAACAGCAGGAGGCAAGATCTCCACAATAAGGACCAGGAAATCTGGGCTGGCACATTTTTCTATAAATTGCCCTGCTGTGAAGTTTCTTGATCCATCTTCTGACCCGCCTGGAATGGGCCCTGCTGAAAGAGAAGATGCTACATGATAAAATCCATAGGTCTATGGGATATGGAGCTTCAGGTCTTTCTGTGTCCTCTGCTGCCTAATTTTCTTGCTTTGAGGTAGTTTTCCTTATTATTGTAATTCCTCTGCAGAACATTAACCTTGACTTTGATGCAACAGTGATGGGGCAAAACTTCTACCTGCCTCAGTTTTTCAGCTTAGATGATGAGGTCTCCAACAAGAAAACTCTTTGATAATTTGTTTTTTTTTTTAAGTAGAGCAACCAGTTTCTAACAAAAACTCCCACAGCTTCTCAAAGCTTTTATTTTTTTCCTATGACAATTTCCAAACTAAGGCTTTTCCTGAATGGGATTCTGTTTGAAAAGACAGGACAAAAAGTGTCCAACATGGAGTTTTCAGTTCACTTTTCCTAAATGAAAAGAGCTGTTTTAGAAGACTAGTTTTGCTGTTTAAAAAGAAAGGTAATTTTGGTGTTTAGAAATCCCTGGAGGGAGAAACTGTAAATGGAACTCAAAGCTGTAATGTAACTGTGACCAAAGGCTCAGCTAGTTTTGAAGGAGAACTTGATTTTATAGAAGAAACAGCATTTAATTACAATAACTAATGACAAAAAGAAGTATAATGGAAAGGAAAGAAATCTCGTTTCATGTAAGGACTTAACACTACATTCTGAACAAGATCTAATGAAGACAGATTACCGTGGTTTTTTGTTTGTTTGAGGTGTTCTTCACCATCACTTCAGGCATGGTGTCCTCTCCAGAGGTATGAGAAGACCTGAGAGCTGGAAGTTTCTTCCTGTGAAAGTAACAGAGAAAATACACTTTTAAACATGGAAAAGTCTCTAAGCATCCTGATGACTATGACTGGTTAGCAGATATTGCATCATGCACATACTCTATTATGTTATTCTGCTTTTGTGTTTTTATTAGGGCAGAAACTTGAGTACTTCTTTCCGTGATAGTGCTGAAAATTAATGGAAAAAAAACCCCCAAATATCTTTGGTTTTCTGGGTAAACTCGAGCATTTTAAAACTGTAGTTCTTTCCATAAATAAAACACATTATCAAGGAAGGAAAAAAATGGTGAAGAATAAATCAATGTGAGTTTTTAATGACACACTCCTGTTATTCACTGAAACGTGGCACCTCATTTTGGGCACACACACAACATGCACGAGATGGTGCTTATAGGGAACACCTATTTCTCACTAAGAGTAAATTCAGGCAGGCTGTGCTGTCCAAAGCACCAAGCTTGGTGACATAAAAGTAGGACATCTCTAAAAATAAACCTTTCTTAAGGAAGATGAAAAAAAAACCAAACTGAGTCGCATCAATAACGGATTGCTAAAGAAAAAAAATCCTCTGAGACTTAAAAAACAAGCTTATAACCAGACCCCTCAAAGTTGTTGTTTTCCAAGGAAATCTACTGAGGTAAAAGGAGTATCACTATACAAGAGATGATTTTATTAGTTCATTTGTCTAATGAGAGGTTTAACCTATGAGGACCAGCCACGTTCTGGCTTGAAAGGTCAAATGTGAAGCTCACGAGTAATTAGGTTTGAGAAATTAGGCCAAAAGAAGTTCCAAAATCAGAGAGTGTTTTGATCAAGACTTTAAAGCACCTCTCAAGTAAAGCAAAGTTAATTAAATAAAATGCTTCATGACTGATTAGAGTGTAGATTTGACCAGCAGTTTCATCTCACATTCTGCTACCCACCAGCTGGAAAGCCGAAGCGACTTTTTATAACTCGATTAGAGCTACCTTGTGGAACAACTTAATAACATAAAACCTTCTAATGCAGATGCACAAGTACACCAGTACCAGCTGCCTGCTTCTGCTCCTGTCAGGCCTCTCTCCCCGTGCCGTCCACACTCCCCCACTGCCTGGGGACTGCCTCTGAAGGAGGCTTAGCTGCAGGAGCAAGTGGAGTTTTCCTGCCTAACATCCAAAATGCAGAGTTCCTGACAGAGCAGGAGAGACACAGGGCTTCCTCTAGGCCCAGATCCCACTGAGGGAACCTCCTGAGCAAAGTGCTTACCTGACAGTGAAGGGAATGCTTTGGGGATGGGGAATAGCTAAGTCAATGCTGAGAGGACAAATACCCACCTATCTAACTGCTTGAAATCATTCTTGTGATTCTCTTTCTCAAAGAACTGCAAGGCTCTGGCACAGCACTTCCCTCTCTAGCCAAAGAGAGGAAAAAGCCTTGGCTAAATCAAGCATTTGGATTTTCAGGATAAAATAGCTTAGTGTCATCTTTGTGATTGGCTCTACAGCAAAGCAATGGAAGAAGAATGAGAAGCATTGCAGACAAGGGAGGTGACACAGCTCATCAACATGCAGCACTTCATGCCATGCAGCAGCACACTTGCAAGTGCATCACATTTGAATGGTACCATTTAGCTTTATAACCTTTTTATTTTTTGCTAGATTGTATTTCATTCCTTTCTTTGTCAGACCTCCAACTCCTCTGTCAGAGGTGGTACAGAGAGTATGCAGCAAGAGCAGGGGCAGAGGGAAGTATCAATTTATATCTCAGCCTTTGTGACTAATCACTGAGCAGCATCTCTTCAGAACTAACAATCTCAGAAAAGTTCCCATATGTTCAAGGCTGGCTCTGTGCACGTTTGCTAATCAGCTTCAAATTATAATCAGGATATTAGAACACAACTTTGCAAAGCAAGTGGCTGAGAAGATCAGCAAATACTCACCAGGGAGAAAACAGAGCTTTAAAGGGGAGAATCTGACTCCCATCGGCTTCTGGCTGATCAGTCACACAGCCTGGGAAGGGACAGAGCCCTTGCAGAGGGACCACACTGATGGGATCTCTCCCTCATGACTGGGAACAGGAGCAGCCAGGCTGTGTCTCTCCTGTTTCCCTCCAAAAATAACCCTAAAATAATTACCTGCAATGCAGAATGGATGTTGTCCAGACAAAGTCCCCTGGCCATGACCGGTGAAAGGGATATATTTTTTCTTCTGTGAGTAGCCTCACAGAGCAGCAGGGTGCTGAGTGATTCAGCTTTTCTGCACAGCAACAGCAGCACCATGTGCTTCAGTCCTGCCAGGCTGGCATCAAGCTGCCTTGTCCCCCTGCAGACCCACAGGCTCTGCCACAGGACTCCTCCAGCAGTCCCAGAAGTGCAGCCCGTGGTGCCACGGGCAGGCAGTGGCACAGATGGAGCCCGGGCACTCCGGGTTCTGTGTGCAGCAGCCTCTCCCACGTGTGCATTCCTAACAGAGTTCATGCTGATGCTTTAAACCTCTCATTTCCTCCTGCTCTCAACTTGGTCCCCTGGTTTTGGTGCATCAGGGAGGCCTCTGCACAGGGAAAAGCAGGTTTAGAAGTAGCTGACAAGATGCTCATTAAGACCAGCTTTTGAGGGATGACAAGCCAAATCACTCCCAAACTTCTGCTTCTCAGCGTTCAGCTTTAAGGATCACTTGATTTACAGCCAGAAAAATTACCTGCAGTGATATTGCTGGGAGACTAGAGCCTCCAGACATACTTAGTTTCCATTTCAGCTACTCTGCATTGAATATTCCCCATGGAAATTCAGAAGGCAACTACACTGTCTGTTACATGTATTATATAAAGACAATCTGAATGAGGTATTTGGGCACTGACCTGCTTGATTTTATTTTCAGCATTTTCTCCTTCCCACCCCCCACATACATTTGTGAAGCATGAAAAAAATTCACCCCTCCTGACTGAATTCTATTCTTTTTCAATGACAGAACACTTGAGGTTGGTAAGTGAACTGTGCTGGGCTGGGTCATGTTTTCAAATGAAGAAAAAACGCCCCACAACCCTGAAGCAGATTGATGTAATTTTGGTTTCATAGCTGACAATCATTTTTCATCATTGTTTCAAGCATGAAGGATTTAGCAATGGCTGCATAAAACTTCAGTGGCACAAACCTTTGATGTTCTGTCAAGCAGCTTTGCTTTTCTCCCTGTCATACAGACTACAGGCACAAATTACTCCCTGGCAATCCTAGGTGAGGATTATGAAGATTATTAGAAAAAGATGAGGTTTAAAGGGTTATTAGAAATACCTTTGGGTTTCAGCAACACGCGAACACGCAATTGTGTCCTTCACAAAAATCCTGATTTTCTTATTTCAATGGGCTGCTGTTTTTTCTCTCCCAGCTGATCTCTTTGGTTGGCCATTTTCACCTCAGATTCCAAGTAATCAAACTGTCAGGAGCAGCGCCTCCTAAGAGAAAGCACTGAAACAAACAAAAACCCCCACGTTAGCAATCTGCATGTGAGCTGCAAACACATGCACAGAAGCTGAGCACAGCACACATCTCTCTGAAAGGACAATTGTGCTGCTTGGAGTGTGACTCTGCAGGACAAAACTACGTGGCAATATAGAATGAGAATAGAAAGTGCTATTTTATTTGAAACTACTGCCTTCACAAATGGTGTGCTGTCTGTTTCCCTAGTTAGGAATTCAGGATGATTTTTTGCCCTGGCTTGAGTTCCTTTGGGCTGTCCTGAGTTTTTTTGTGGACACTCATTTCAATTAAACAGGTCAAAATGCAACTGTTCTGTCACCACAGGAGTTGGTGCTTAAAAATCCACATCTTAGCCATTAAAGTCTTTCAACTAAACAATGTGTACTCTCAGTTGATTTTTTGGTTTTTTTGACTTGCAGTTTTACTTCATCAACAGCATCTACAGTTCACTGGATTCTGTATCTCGTGACACTGGATTCTGTAGATGCTTGGAGCATTCCCCTCGCTACTGCTGCCCTTTTGGAGATGCAGCTCTCAGACCTTCGCTTCATGACCGCAAGGGATTTTTATCATCCAAACGGGCTTGAGCTGTAGGGTGGGGATAACAAAACTTCTCCAAGTAATTGAGCTGCCCATGGTTATGCAAGGAGTGGAGGTTAAATATCAGCATCTTCCTCAGAGCCTTGGAAATTAATACTACAGATCATGACTCGGGTATTTGAATTTTAGAATGATGCTTAGGCTCTATTGCAAAGATTTTACAGGAAACTGCCCTCTTTCGGTAATCTCTAATGCAATGGGGAAAGAGCACAGCAGTTTAATGAAGGGAGGAGAAGGAAGAAGAGGAGTAACTAGTAATAAGTCAAAGAAATAGGCTTAGTTGTTTGTATGAGATTTGCAGATGAGTGTTCCCTAAGTATAATCATGTACAGACAGATAGGTATGGAGATCCTCAAAACTGGGTAATTCACTCCAAATGCCTCAGATTTCATGGCTTATAAGATTTTAAGTGACCTCTTCAAAGACTAGGCAGTGATGAAAGTTCAAATCAAACAAACTTAACTTTACACCTTAAGAATTCAAGGAGACTATACAAGCATCATTTAAGTGATTAGCTTTTGGTGTGCTAGTACTCTCACTTATTTCTCAGTATTTAATTATCAAATACCTCAATGAACTCCTCAGGATACAGCTACAACTCAAAAATTATGCACTGAAAAGAGCTGTTGAATAACACTTGACACACACAGCAATCCATTTGTAGATAATCCTCTTTCAGCAAAATTCATTGACTAAATTATATGTGGTTAATTATTCACCCATGTCTCACCACACAACTTTCCCCCCTCCCCTTTGACAAATTCCTAAAATGATCAAAATGCTGATCACAGCCCAACAGTTTATGCAGCCTCTCGCCTCTGTCTCCTTTCCAGTTCCTTCCCTCCAGTCCTTTAGTAAGCAAACCCTTCTGGTTCAGCAATTTGGCAAACCAGGGAAATTTTGACTTGCAATTATATAACTGCTGCAAGGCACTCCAGTCAGCAGGAATGCCATCCAGGGGATTCACAGCTGTAAAAATGCAGAAGCAGCTGTCCTTCCCTACCACAGGACTTCTATTGGAAATGCAGCCCTCAGTTCTGAACGCTTTGATTTATTGGAAGGAGAAGCAGTGTGAAAACACTGTCAGGCTTCTGCAGCCACTGAGATATGAGACTGATCCAGTCCCGTACATCACGCTCAGGAAATGTGCAGGAATACAGAAGGCTGTAAATTAGAAGATCCTGGAGGTGTGGGGTGGGAGGAGGAATCAGAAGGGTAAACTTAGCTTGTGATTAGCTTTAAATCCTGAGAAACATTAACCAAATTCTGGCTGCTTCTTGAATTACACCTTGCCTTTCCCAATTGTTCCTTTATTTGTAATTTTCCAGCACAAGTGCAGACCCACACTCCCCCTGCTCCTGGCTTGCAGCCACCTGGGCCAGCAGGATCTGCCTGCTTTGTTGTGCTCCGTTTCCCCCATATCTTCTTTAGAAACCCCTCATTAAGATCTTAGACCTGATGTATTTTTAATTCTGCTGTGAAATCCTTACTTAAGGAAGATGCTGCTTTGGCTGACAAGACCTTCCACCCATCTGTGGCCCTGGATCATGCTCTTTCCTTCCCTTCTCTTCCCATAGTCCCACTTTTTCAGGGATCTCTTTCAGACTCCAGAAATAAACTCTCTTTTCCCACCCCGTCTGCACAGTGCCTTATACTATTTATGTAACAGCTCTCTAACTATTAAAGGGTAAAACTGCAGCTACAAAATTCATGCTGCACAAATTTCTAAACCTGAATTAGCCCTCCCTTTCTTGTGACAACTTGAATTGAATTCCATGGTCCGAGGCTTTGCTGACCATTATCAAGCCTGAACTAGACCCATAACTTACTTCACATCTGATTTCTGGAGTATAAGATTCTGTGTGATATTATGCATCCTATCCTAATCCTATTTGCAGGTGGTCCTCCTCTGCACTGACTGATCACAGCTAGCCTGAAAAGGTCTTCCTTTAGCTCCTGTCCTGCACGTGAGCACGGAATCTCTGAAATTCCCTGGAAAAGTATCACCATTCCTACCTTTGGCTCCTCAGACAAAAGGGACCTATCCAGCAGAGTACATTGGACTAGATCTTCTAACAGAGCTGTCCTTTCAAGGCATTTCCTACGGCTTTTTCCCAGGGCATTTCCCGGGTTGACTTGGGAAGAGATGACAGGAGAGCCTCCACTTTTGGGAGGGGCTATTGGCTGCAGCCCTTCACTAGTCATTTTGCAGCTCACCCTCTGTAAGGCAGCTCTGTTCCATGTGGTAAACAGGCTTATTTATTCTTCTCACATCTCATTACTAATGCTTTCGACGTATCCTAAGTAGACAAGCAACCAGCTTCTGTCCTTGGATACCAGCCCAGTTCTCCTTGACTTCACCAGCACGCACAGACCATCTGAGGAAAAAATTCAGCTCACTGTAGCATTTACACTGTGTGTTGGTTATTAAAGCAGCCACCAGCTCCTGTTTCATAAGCAAAGATATAAATTCCAGGCCATTACATAAAATCATTTTCCAGAGCATTTACTTAGTTACAGCTTGCAGACCTCTGCTCTCCCTTTGGAGGAGGAACAGGGACAGCCCTGCTCCACTCTCCTGCAGAGGTGCTGGTACAAACCAGGAGAAACATTGCACATCCCACTCACTGCCTGGGACCCAGTGGGAACTCGAGCTGAATTCTGTGGGCAGCAGGGGAGGGAGGGGATTCTGCCCCTCTGCCCCACTCAAGTGTGACCCCACCTGCAGTGCTGTGTCCAGGTCTGGGGTCCCAGCACAGGAAGGACATGGAGCTGTTGGAGAGAGGCCAGAGGAAGCCCCCAGGATGATCAGAGGGATGGAGCAGCTCTCCTTGAGGGAAGAGTGAGAGATTTGGGGTTGTTCAGCCTGGAGAAGAGAAGGTTTAGGGGTGGCATAACTGTGACCTTCCAGTACCTGAAAGGAGCCTACAAGAAAGATGGAAGAGGACTGTTCACTAGAGCATGGAGTAACAGGACAAGGAGGAATGGCCTCAAACTGACAGAGAATAGGTTCAGATTAAATATTAGGAGCAAGTTCTTCCCTCTTACAGTGGTGAGGCACTGTAACAACTCACAGGTTGCCCAGAGAAGCTGTGGATGCCCCATGATCCCTGGAAGTGCTCAAGAACAGGTTGGATGGGGTTCTGAGCAACCTGAGATATGGGAAGGTGTCCCTGCCCACCTTTGGGAGATTGGAACTGGATCATCTTTGAGGTTCCTTCCCACCCAAAGCATTCTGTGATTCTGTGGCATATCAGGAAAACCAATCGGAGATCTTGCAGCTGATCCAACTAACATGAAAAGGTGAGATGGTGCCTTCTTGTGAGTAGGACTGTGCTACAGAGCAGAGCAATTTCCAGGCCTCTCCCAGGTGTGCTGTGCCTCATTGCTTCATCTGTAAAACAGGGCTAATACTTCCCTCACACACAGGTGATAGGGAGATGAAAGATGCTCAAGGATTAAGTATAGTCCATAGAAACATTGCAAGCTTGATTCAGTATAAGCTGGCAACCACTGCAAATTTCAAAGGCAATTCCATTCACAGATTTTAGTGCTGTTTCGGAACGTTAATGTCCACTCTGGTACTGCAGTTTGCTTTGCAAGCCCACAGCTGTCAAATAGAAGTCATTAGGGGAAGTGGGGAGAAGCCAGAGTTCTTGTAAGGAGTGATCAGGAGCGAATTAATTCACGTTGGCTATGAATTTTGCATCAGTAGATTTCAGTGCCAATCCAGTTGTAATAAACTGTTTATATTCCCCCTCTGGCTATTGTTTTGAGTTGTCTTCAGATGCATACTGACCTCCCTGAATTGCTCTATAGGCTGTTAACATCGCAGAGATCTTCCCTGCAGCTGATAACCCAAGGCTGGAACCTTCAGGCTAAAAGCTGACACGGGAGCTCATGTGTACCAGCACACTGGAGCTGTGCTGATGGGTAGCTGAGGGTCTGATTTGTAATTAAAGAACAAAAACCTGACTTCTGGAAAACAATTGTGGGATGAGGGTGGAGTCTGCTATGAACTCGATGGCCCTGGAGTTTCAGACAACAGCTCTTAAATTTTTCTGTGCAGGGAAGGAGCCTGTCAGAGGCGTGTGCTTCCATCACCTAACCAGTCACAACCCATTGTCCACACAGTTGTATCAACCAACAGAGCACAATATTCCAGGCTGAATTTAAAAGAAATTAATTCTAGCTAATTTACCCAGTCCAGTCACAGCATGGCTCCACAGACAATTTTGTGAACACAGTCAAAGCAGCAGGAGTGTGTGAACATCCCTAAAACTGAGGATTTTCTGGGGAAACAAATCTACTTCTGGTGGCTTTCCCAGCAACTAGCCCTCACAAAAGTCACCCTCACCTAATACCACCAAAAAGCAAATGATGAGAGCCCTTAAACGAGAAGGCAAAAGTAAAGAAAAAAAAAAAGAGAAGGCAAATAGAGGCCCTCCTGACACTCACTGTACTGGGCTCCGTGTCCATTGGTAATAGCCAATAAAAAATTTCTTCCAGAAATTCTTTGTGCCACTTCCACTGCCCCTCGTACTGCTGGTTGGTGGCATGCTGCAAACCTCCTCCTGCCAGACCTTTAAACAATGCACATGACTGACTCCAACTTAGATTTGACACTCTTCCTCAAGATTAAATGGGCTACTTGCAGAGACAGACAACTCGGTAACTTCAAAGCTCCCTGCCTTAGCTAGCAAGAAACAAATTGCTTCCCCAGTGACTCCTCCCGAGGGAGTAATGCAGGCTAAACCTGTGATATTTGCATTAATTCATCTTTAAACATAAAGCAGAATAGATTCTGTTTCTTTAATAAATTTTCACATTATTTAAATGGACTTGTTTTAAAAGCCAATAACATGTTTGCTTTGGGAATATTTTGCATTTATATTTACCTTTTGGCTGCTGGCTCATTATATGGGAAGATCTGTTGGAACGAAAGCAGTTGAAGAATATAAAGATTCTAGAAAGGATTTACATCTGAGGCCCCTTTGATTGTGATTTTCAGCAAAGTTAATTTTCCCCATTTCGTGATATTTGAGGATATTGGGAATCTTTAGGTGTCAGAGGGCACCAGCGACCCTTGGCTCCTGAGGAGAGAGGGCTTTGCTGTACCTGTCCTGATTCCTGCTGCCTATGGAGCAGGTTTGATGAGCAGGTACCAAAGCGCTGCTCAGGGGTGTGATTTCATCCTCCCCTTTTCGCAGTGGGGGAAATAGAGATGTGCAAGAGTGAAGGAAACAGCAGAAGGAGGGTGATTTTTTTCTTGTTTGCTCAAATGAACACCACAGATAACGAGGTGCTCACTCATTCTGTCCTCTCCAGTTATGTCAAGGTGCCTTGAGACCATTATTGGGGTATTCCTGCAATACCAAGCAATATCCTTGCTTTAGGATTCATTACCCAGCTACCTATGCTTCCCTCTGCTGCCAGGGGAGCTCTGCAGCAGAGCAGGTGTCACAGGGACCACGTATCACCCCAGTGCACTGTCAGCATTTTAGTTTAACCTGATAGTAAAAGCGGACTTCAGGAAAATGCTGTCAGTGGAAAGACCTGAGGCACAACTCAGTTCTGGATGGGAGAGTGGATGCAAATCTGAGAGGCCGTGTAAGCTCAGATATCCATCAAAGTCAAGGAAACCCTTTCTGGGGCTCCGCTCCTCTTGAGCCCAAAGAGCTCCCAGGCACTCACAGCGTTGCTGTCCTGAGAAAACAGAGCTGCTGTGCTGTTCTCATTGCTGACCCAGCCCACAGCACCAACGCGCGGTGTCACACGGCGTCAGCGGTGACATCCCACGGCTGCATCACTCCCAGCCTTTGTTTTAGCCTCCCATTAGCTGCAAGAAATTAGCTGCCACACAGAAATCACACTGACTCACAATCCACGGCTCGGGAACAGTATTGTAGATTGTCTTGGGGCAGACATGAGGTTCTGTATTTTTTCATGAAGTTCACAACTGAATATTGTGAAGTGGTGGGGGAAATCAGTACTTTGGTCACTGGGTAAACACTTCTGAGTTCTTTAGTGGCTTTAAGATTTACTCTTCAGCCACACCAATTCCTATCGTGTGCAAATGTTTCCTATATTAACAGGAGAAGAGTGATTTGTGGGCAGTAAATGGGAAACAGGACATCAGTTTAACGGGGCCATTTGAGGTTAGCATTAAATGACAGAACAGCAGGAAGCAGTTAAAAGCTTCCCTCCCAGCAATCAAAGCCCTGCAATTTTGAGTCTTTTTCTCCAATCAAGTAGTGTATTGATGAGAAACTAGTTCTGATAATGACCTTTGAAAGACCTCATTCTGGCCTTCTGGCCTAAGTCATTTCTCTGACTATAGTGTCCTAACAGGAGCTCAGCAAATTCATGTCATTTACACAATCACTTGAGACGCATGAGAAACGGCAGAAACCAAGGGTAAGAGAATTCTTTTCCCTTAACTTGGCTGATTTTTTTTTTTCCCTTTGAAGGCTCCTGATGTCAGCCTGAGTTGCTGGTATTGCTTCTTCCGTGTGCTGCTTCCTCTCCTGTCTGTCCCAGCTCATCAAAATTATGGATAGACCATCCTTACTAATTCATCAGTCCTCCTGTGACTCAATGCATGAGTTCCTTCCTGTGCTGCATATTTTTAAATCTCATTCTGTAAGGCTGCTCCTAGATCAAGTCACACTCACATTTCATTCCAAGCTTTATTTCAATTAATATCGCTTTTTTGGCAGTGCTAAAAAGAAACTCTCATTTTTCTTTCAAAGGCAGACATGGAGTGCGGAATGCCAGATTTCCTAGATGGGAAATGGTAGGAGTTTGCTCCAGTCCTGCTAACATCAGGAGATGTGTTTCATTACACAAAAATACACCTGCAACCAGTGACAACAAACCTGCCAGCACAGACCATGCTACTGGAAAATCAGAACAACACAGTAGCTTCCAGCTGATTTTCCTGACCATTCCACAACCTGCTCTTAAAGCTCCAGTTTTCAGTTGTGAGCCTCTGCCTTTTCCCAGGGCTCCAGAGCCAGTGATAGCCGTGATCACCGTGACTGCTCTGCTGGGGAGTTCTGCCTGTAAAATGGGATGAAAATTGACTGCCATGAGCTGGTAGGAACCCCAGCTTCTAAATATCTCATGTTGCACTTGAATGGTTTTTAAAGCTCCTAATACCGCTGGGAAATGCCGTGAAGTGCTGACCTGGTATGAACTCCCTCTGTCAGTTCACATTTGTCCAAACCCTCGGCAGGCGTTAGGCCAGATCTGGGATCATCCATCCCCCTGCAGCTGGCAGAAGGGTGACACAGAAATCAGAGGCCATCCTGTGTGCCCCAGCTCATTCACCACAAAGGCAGCGTGGTGAGGCCATGCCTGACTCACACCAAGTCAGGACAGGTGTTTGATGAGGGAACACAGCACCCGGCTACTGCCATCCTGGAAACACAGGGACAGCTTCCTTTCCCAGCTGTGTCTCGGGACTCCTGCCCTTTGCCATCTTATTACGAGCCAACAAGGATCCCGTGTCGAGGGGTGAAGGAGAGTGCTCAACAGGACAATTACAGACTGTACGTAGAAATTATTTTCCTAAGCAGGGTCAACCAACCTGCTCATCCCCCGGCCCTGAGGAGGAAAAACATCTGGTGTGGCATATCTTGTAAAGAAACTACCAAATGCAGCATGGAGGACAAAGGCAAAAACATACATGGACTGTATTCTAAGGCAGCACAACAAATTCTCCCTTTGTAGGGTCTAGGGAAGTCTTGAGCATAATCAACTTTTGGAAATCATTTAAATAGTTGTCATGACTCTATTCTTACCTTCTGTCTGTTGATTTGGCTCCCATGATGCCCGAATAGCTCTCCTGAAGGCAGTTTACTGTCTATTGTCTGTGCCTGATGAGAGCTGTTATCTCTGATTAGATACTTTCCCTCTGTATTTCACATCTCTGCCCTTCATTTCTCTCGCTCAGCACATTTCAGCACTAGTGGTGTCTGCCGTGAGTACCACTCCTGGCGTGCCCTGGTGAGTGAGAACAAAAGCAAGAACGTGTCACACCTTAGCCTAAGGCTGCAACCAAGGGACCATAACCTCACATCTGGAAGTGCCTTTATGTTGTCCTGCTCCCATGCTCTGGAAGTTCTGTGGGATTTAGTATTTCTAAGCTGAATACATTGCCATCATTCTTTTACTCATAAAACGTCCCACTACAAAAACAAGCCAGACATGCCAGGCTCCAGCTCTCTGTGAATTTATTTTATAGCATCACAACTTCCTACAAGCAGGGCATTAAACAAAGACATGGTTTCATATATGTTTTTAAGGCAGATGCAAGCCTTGTCTCCCGACACCACCCTTGAGCCCACTGGGACTACTGACTCTGGAAAGGTAGAGGCGTAAATTAGCCTTTGGAGAATCACAACTCTTACGCCCTACAAAAAAATGGAATTAATGCTCATTTTCCCTTCTAAGCACATCCAGCAGCTGGCTGGAGAAAACTGAAATACATCTGTACCCACAAAAGAATGATCCTGCCTCTCCTGCCATGCTAGGCCAGCATTTAGCACATCCAGGGCAGCTTCCAAGCCGCCCACCGAAACACTGGGGTGTCCAGTCTTTTTCCACCAGGTGTTTCCAGCACCCCCAGTCTCAGCAAAAAGGGAATCTCTGGGCTTCGAGCACACAGCAGCCTCTGGCACAAAGCAGGAATAGGCAGCTCAGGGGAGAAAAGAGCTGGAGAATCTCCCAGAACAAGAAAACAAAACAGGATTCTCAGCTGTGAAAAGCCACAATCACATGCCATTCAGCAGCCCAGCCATAACCCTCCATCACCGAGGGTGTTGTGACACAGGATCCCAGTTCTTTGGCTCACAAAATCACCACAGCCCTGTGTCTGGGAGCTTCCAGCACTGCCTTCACACAGGGGTCCCCAGGGCACTTCATGCTTCCAATCCCTCTCAGCTCCTGAAGCGTTTGACACCATGCTCAGCACGTGGTTGCTGCCAGCACGAGGCAACACAAGGTGTTTTGGCCTCAGGGAAGTGGAAACCCTTGCTCTCTGCACAACCACAGCAGCCCCACTCAGATTCCTGTCCATGCAAGCCCCTGGTTACTGTCAGGCTAAAACCAGCCATGGCTGTTTTTGAAACGCCGGCGCTCCCCAAGCGGCACTTAACATCCCTGTGAAGCTTTAAAGTGAGATCTAGAAAATTGCACTTCCTACTATCTGTTCAAGTGTAACCCCATTGGACCAGGGTGAAGGATCCCTGAAGGCCAACTATGTTATCTTTTTCTATAGAAAACAATTAGAAAGATGATTTGAAAATGCTGCAATTAAAGGCTTACTATAAATGCATTTCTGATGCTACCAACAAGTGCACAGACATCAAGAATCTCTTTCAAAATACCAATGCCTTCAAGCAAAAAAGCTGGTTTTGTTTTTTTTTCATAGTGAAGGGACTATGGGCAATTTGTACACACTTTCTAATCTTAAAAGTACTTGGTCTGTGCTATGCATCTTATGTGCTGTGAATTCTATACACAGATTGTAAAAATATACAAAGCCTTGTACAAATTTACTGTTCTGTCTATAGATTCATGGCTGAAGATAAAGCATTCTGGCAGAAAAGCTTGGGGGCAGGCACACAAAATCTGATGAGCAGTTCTGTAAAATTTAATAGAAACACTTCTACCTTGATTTTAGATAATCAGATTACAGTGAGATTTCAAAATTATTTTTCCTTTCTTTGGCAGTTTTATGTTGTGTTTTGGGAATAATCATACAAAATGAACACTACAAATGAAAATCCTGGGTTTATTGAGGTCACTAGGGCAACTCCTACTGATTTCAATTGGGCCAGGGCCTCATTTTATGAGGAAGTCTTAGGGAGAAAATAAATTCAGACTTCTAGAAACAGAGGAGCATGCCAAAAAGCCTTTTCTTAATTTTATTTCAAACATGGTGACACTGCCATCTGAGAAAGCAGCTCCTTTCATTGCCTTCAGGAAATCAGCAGGTACTCCTGCTGCCACTGATTCCCTGCAAGCATGGAAGGACAGGCTGGCTTTCAAATGCACTGCTTTTTACCGTGGCCAAACACTGCTGATGGGCTCAACTGCCCGTTGTGTCTCACCCTGGGCCAGGATCTCAGCTTCCACCGAGTGCTGGGCTTGGGAGGCCCCAAAGGCTCTCTGAGCTTCCTTAAGCTGCTCCTGGGCTGCAGGATAGCTACTCTTGCTAGGCCAGGAAACACCAGGCTCCTACACTTGAGAGCTGAGTATTCAGAGCCTGTTTTAGACAGGATCTTGCCCTCATGAGAAGCAGCAGCCATGGCGCTCCTGAGGAGTTTCCAACTACATGGGAGCAGAGAGCCTTCTCCACCAAGCAGGATATTCCCTGCAAGACAAACAACTGAGTGCACCTCCCGAGGTCTAAGTCCTCCCAAGCCCAAAAACATCCTAGCACTTTTTCCTTCCACTTCAAGCTTCTTTTTTTGCCTGCACAAACACACACGTGATTCTCTGCCTCATCAAACACGGTGCAATAGACTGACACTGCTCTCCCTAAAATCAATTTGCAAAGCAAGTGTCCTATCACTCCTGTCATAGTTCAGGCAGAAGCAAAGGAGAATGTCCCTTTATGGATGAGATAGGCCATCATTTATTCATCTTTTCCACTTAGTTCTGGCCTGTTTACCAAAGCATCTGAGGCTGCCAGCAGCACCAATCTCCTCTGCTACACCAAGCTAGGCTGCTGCTGCCAGTGTGGTCCTTGCTGCACCAAACCACACTGATATCTACCACACATTTAGGAGCTGGTGTCACTAGCACAGTACAAGGTACAGGGCAGTTCCTGCTTGAAGTCAGTTCCAAATGAGAAGTGCTGGGACATGAAAGAACTCGGATCAAGAATGGAGCAGTGTGGTGCCAAGTACTGAAGTAAGAATTCTAGAAAGACAACTTACCCCAAGTGGCTAACTTGATGCCTGTAAACATGCTTCAGTCAGAATTTTGGATGATCTCTGAAGGTATTGATTTTTTCTGGGGTAGACTTCCTCACATTTCCATATCTCTCTATCAGACTGTATTTTTCATCATCGGCCAGTAGCAGGTCTTGGAGATGGACATCATGGAAGCGATGCTTCAGCTTCACTGACCTTAAAAGTCAGTGAAGTCATTCCAAATGAAGTCTCAAATCTCCTGGAAGAAAACTGTTAATACTCAGAATTCTGAATAATATTATATAATTAACTCTTCAGGAGAGAACAGCCTCTTGGCACTAACCGTGTCCTTTCTGATACATCAGAGACTGAAAAGCATGGCCTTCCCTGTGCCAACTGTCTTTTAGAATAAACAAGAGACCCTCCCCCTTCATCTCCACATGCTTAATAATATTAATAGAACACGAAAATATTAATGCTAGTAGACAAGGTCTTTCATAAAGCACATAAATGAATTCATTCACTCTAGCTCATTAGCTTAATCGTCAACCTTTTTACAATGTAACTGATTAACATTTTCATTGTTCTTCCTTGTTTTTTCCTTAGACTTTTGCTGCTTTGGGGATCAAAAGATCTCTGAATGCATAAGCTCAACAAATATCCCTGCACAACTGTGCAACAATAGGAACTGTTAAAAGAGATCACTAAGTAAGGGCTTTCACAGCTCATGCTTCAAAGATACTGCAGGAAACAACCATTTAAGAATCATTTTTATTTTCATGTTTAACGTGATTATACACATTCATGAGTCCAACAAGATCTGCACTGTGACATTAAAGATACAGTACAATAACATTCAACATGAGGTACTTCATATATTTATATATATCTGTCCTTTATAAATAATGCTGTAAGCCTGCTAAAGTCAAACACTGCTTCAGCACAAATGGATGCTGGGACCTGAAGTGAGCCAAGTAGATCACAACGAAAAACCAAAATCCAAACCAGTTCAGTGCAATAGGTGTGCAGAAATTAAAATGTTACTTAAAGACTATTTTAGATATGCAGAAAGTACATTACATTATATTCTCTTATCACGGATTCCTCTCACCGGTAAATCAAAGATACAAGTAGCAAAGAGAGCAGGGGACAGTTTAGACAGAATCTGCGAGGTGATCTCTACCGACATTACGTTTACATTCCAGGCTGATATGACTGATACTTGCAAAATGCCAATCAATGTATTCAAGCTTGGGTGCTTCTGCTTAAACCAACCAAACCCACATTCAGACACCGACTGAAGTGCCCTGATGTCCCAAGGTGAGTGGCCCTGGTCACCTTCGTACATCTCAGTACTTGTTAGCATCACAAAGTGCTCAGAAGCAAGTTGTGCTGTGAGCATCAAAAGGTGTTTTTGGGTGTCTTTGTTTGATCACCCACAGCAGCAACCTTTCCCTGCACCAGCTACTAAAAGCCGGAATGGACTTGGAGGAATTAAGCTAGAGGTTGCTTTCATCCTACTTTGTCAAAAAGACTTCATAAAAGAATCAAGTAAGAACAATAATTAAATAACAGCTCGTTTTCTACATATTACAGCTACAGAGTATTCTGATCTCTGAACTTCTCTCCCAGCCAGTGAAGGTCGCAGATACGTCACCTTTATTTGCGGGTAAGTGGAAACAAATAATAAATTAAAAGAGAGAACCCGAGACTAGTTAAACCAATGCAGTACTCTCTGACTTGTCCCACCAGCTGTGGCACATGGTTTTTTTACCAAACAAATCGGAACGCAGCCCGCTGCTCACCACAAACAATCTGTCAATCTGCTCATCACTTGGAGTAATTACATCTGCATCAGCCACTCGCTGTGTGAAAACTTAATCAGCTGATTACCATCTTTCTCTGCTTTGAAATGTATCTAAATAAATGGAACTGCTGCTCAGATGGTGTCTGAAAGCAGATGACCGTTACCTCATCACAAGTTCAGATTCCTTTTTACGTTCACTTCAGCAACTCTTTCTCCACTCCAAACCATTTATACTCTTGTCTATTTTCAGCTGCAGATCTAAATATAAATAACTGGAGTTTTTTTTAACTCTCTCCCTGGGAGTTTTCCATGGAGCATTCTGTTTAGATTTCACGAACAGTCTGGATTACGTACATCTGTTACAAAAAACAAAACATTTTTCTATGTATTTTGAGGGTATTTACATTTCAGAAAGAGCGCTGCTAACACACACATGTATGTATGTATACAAAACATTCAGCGCTAAGAGGGATGAAAGGCATAAATCCTGTGGGGTGCTTTTTTACCTGGCTCTCCTTTTATTACCTAGAGAGAAGATCTGGGCTTTGGCCATAAAGTGTTTGATGACTACACTCCAGTTTTCCTTACTTCAGATGGTATTTTGGACACTGCAAAGATGGATTTTGGCACTTTCCGGTGGCCGGGGGCCAGGATTCCAACCGTCAAGCAACACTTGGAGTAATAGTATTGAACTGGTAAGAAATCATATGAGAAAAACATTTTTATTACAGCACTGACAACTGAATTTAGGGTTATGCTACATTAATGTGTTGATATACTCTAACACTCATCTTCAGCCGGTCTAAAGAATCATTTGGTCCTCTCATTTTGTAAAAGGTACACAACAAACAGAATCCACTTTGGAGGGGAAGCAAGAATGAGATGCTTTGCAATGGGCAGTGCAGCCTTTGAGGAACAACTGTCCCAGTGCAATGACGAAGGATCTGCTCATGTTTCAATAGTACCTGTAGTTCTTATTTATACTGGTTTTCCTTCCCTACTCCCTACAAGGAGTATCCCTCATACTTTTGTAAAAATGATATGGACCTGTAACGGGAAGTTTTGGGGGAAAAAACTCGGGCAAGGAAAAGGTTCTGTACCACATAAGCCTCTAAACTGCCATAAGCAGTTGCAAGAGCTCCAATAAAAACCCATTAGAGGAGACTTCCTCCCCCTCACTGCTATCTGATGGTATACACTAAATGTAATATGATCACAGTTGGGAATCGTCTATCGTCTAGATTTCAACTGGTAATAAAAAAAAAAAAATCCTATTACAGAAAAAAATCCAAGTCAAGATTGACACATTCTTTTGTACCTCTAAAATCTACCTCTACCATGTTTAGGAAGAAAAAAAAAACCCACCCAAAACAAACAAAAAATTATCCTGCATCAGATGATTGATCTAAATTCCCATCTATTTAGCAAAGGTTCAAAGAAACGCCATTTAAAGAGCAGATCAACTCCAGTGTAGCAAAACCTGGGTCACGGGAGTAGAGTTTCAAGAGCTGCATACACAATTTGAACGTGTGCAAGTACTTCCTTGCCTTCAAGGTGGGATTCCTAGAAAAGTAACTCCAAGGGTAACTTGCCAAGCTCACATCCCTTCCTCACTGTGAACATGTCCATGCACTGGGGACACGGTCAGTATGCCACAGAGCTTCCTCAAAGATGTTTCCTTCTCCCCATTTTCCCCTGGAGCCATCCCAAACAGCTGGCTGCAGGAGAATCTCACAGGATGAAGGTTTAAACATGCGCTTTTCCTGCTTATAACTGAAGGCCTTCTTTCAGCCCCCATGGTCAAAAGCAGCTTGGTTTACCGGAAGATCTAAAATCTGCAGAGCAGACAGCAGAGAGAACTATAAAACGAGGCTCTTGATTTTCTATCCCTACCTCCTCAAGACAAGCAGAAAGCAGAAAATGGACAAAGAGAAAACGGATCAATGAAGACAGTGTTTAGTGAGATACAAGAGTGGGACATCCTCTGGTGATTCACGGGTGCATCAAAGAAAGGGTCAGCATCACCAGCAAACAGGCACCCCTCTTACAAAGCCTTTAAAACTTGCTTGTTTCTAGGAGCTTCCAGTTTACATATTACACTTAATCGCCAACGATGCTACAAGTACAGCAAGCCAGGAACTTGCCCACAGCATTGAGTTACGTATTCCCTGTCCTGATCACATATCTGCAGATAAAAAGCTAAGTGTCAGTAGGCCTGAACCAGAGGTTCAGGTTCTTCATAGCAAAATGCTTTGTATCCACACACTGCCATTCAAGCGTAAAATATGAGTTCGGGAATTTGTCCTCCCTGCACCCCCGTGCCATTTGTACTGTCCGAGGAGCACTGAAACTGAACAGTCACCTTCCCACACTGAACTTCTGTCATTCCTTCTTGTCCAAAATAGCTGAGTTCGTTACCATCCAGAATCACGCTTGCTGTGTAAAAGGTGTCAGGCTCAATCTGCACTGGATATTCAAACCACACGGGAAAAGTGTTACTAGAACCATCCGAGAAGTATTTACTCAAGTTCTGGCCCAGGATAACCCCTTGTCGCTTCAGTTCAATCTTGGCGCTGTACTCTGCCGACCCACAGCTGGAGCCGTAGAGCCCGAAGCCAGCAATAAACACTCTCTTATCAACAGCAAACTGGATGCTGTCACAGCGGCCCCGGTAGCGCCACTGGTTGCTGCGGTAAGCGCAGGACTGGAAGCGGTGGCAGCGCTGAGGGACGAGGCCTTTCCGGGGCTTGCTGACGAACTGCAGCTCCGGCTTTTTGGCAGCCGTGTACCAGAGGAAGATGTCGTTGGTTTCGTTGAGAGTCAGGATCCCAGACTGAGCGGCGCCGTTGGCGAAGTCGTCGAGGGCCATGGTAGGGATGCGGATCAGGTAGAGAGCCTTGCCCAGCACCTTGCGCTTGTTCTCTATGGTGGCCGTCAGCTCTTGTCGCTGGCACTCCACTTCAGCCCAGTTCAGAGCTGCCTCGAAAACAACAATTTCTTTGGCATTCAGAGTCTCCCTTCGGAGAATGCTTTCAAGTGTCTGAAAATCAATGTCACAGAAGCCCTCAGACTTCAAAGCGAGCTCAGCTTGGGCATCAATCACTTCCCAGCAGCGCTGGGTCAGGTCAGGTTCCTCGAATAAGCAGCTCTGGGAGAGCAGCACGCAGGCATTCTTTGCGCTCAGACTCGTCTCCAGGAAGTTGACGCAGGCGCGGGCCAGGTGAGGGACAATGTATTTCTTGGCAGCATAAAGCGTGGCCAGGACGGTGTCTGCGGCCAGGTCGATCTCATCGCAATAGATGTACCTGAAATAAAGCACACGGGTGTAACGCTGCTGCTTAATGCAACACCAGTTTGTCAACAGCAAACGCATACTAAATCACAAACAAAGAACATTTAAAGGGCTCTACATTAAAACCAAGCAGTGCTTTCGGCAGTACTGGTTAAGCCCAGAAAGAAAGCACAAAAAAAAATCAGCACTCATGTTAAGAGGGTGGAAGAGAACGGGTTTAAATGTAAGGTGAATCAAACTTTTCATTTGGGGTGCATGCTTTGAGACAATCGTTTAAAAACTGTGGCCCCTGCGACTCTGTGCTCCCTCCACGCAGGCCTTGGCTCCCAGGCAGGAGCTCCTGCAGGGCTGCCTCACTCAGCTACCACAGGAGCCTGGAACACGTGTTATCAAGAGTGCCTGGACTGCATCTCCCCCGATGGCGAACCGTGGTTTACTGAGGTGTACGCACAAACACGGGAATGGTAACAAATTTGTAGGGAGTAAATAGGTAATCCAAGAACAGAAATGCTGTTCAAGTATATCAGGTGCTATCCAGTTCTGTAATTAGCGGGCTGGGGTTTTTTTGGAGGTGGCATTTTGGTTTGGGCTTGTTGTTTTGGCTGTTTTTTTCAAAGGGTGATGAAGCATTTAGGAAATGGAAGATTTTTAATGCTCACAACATCCTAACTCATCTAGCACTGCATTTGCACTTGGTCTCGCTGCATAAGGATGGAAAAAGCTTTACTACCACATGGTAGCGTGGTGGAAGAGATGAAGGTGAAATTCTATTTATGTGACTAAACTGCTGGGATTCATTGCTCAGAGAAATGAAGCATTGTACAGTTTGTTCTTTTCAAAACCTCATGCTTCAGGGCCCCATTTGCAGCTGGTGAATGTAATGTGCTAAAACCATGCCAAATGCAATTTCACTCTTCACAGGGATAGGCAAGTCTTGATAGTTATGGCTGATAAAAGTGTCTTCCTGCAGAAAAGCTAAAGTTGTATGCAACCCTGTACTAATTAAATTTTTCTAGTTAGCAGGTTTCCCTACACAAAGAGTTTTCTGCAGAACAGATGTGCCTATAAAGAGGAATCAGTACCTACACTGATCTGATTATAGTTGTAAATAACTATTTATATTTTTGCAGCTGTAAGATAGTATCCTTCACGCCATACTTGGAAAACACGCACAGAGGAGATAGTGCTCCAGCAATATAAAATCTAAGAGGTTACAGAGAAAAAGAAAACTTATATAGAGCCAAGCCTATTTTTAGTCTTTACTACTTGGTTTCAGCTTATTTGTGAAACCAAAGAACCCATCTGTATATCAATGGTTACAGACTTAGCTCCTTTACCACCCAAAAAATTCCATTTTCAATTAATTTGTTTTTATGATTCTCCTCATTGCTCTTCATCTCTTTCCTCACTTCTATTACTTCTCTTTGCCTGCTAGTACAGTAGAGAATGACATCTGTTTTAAATCGAAATAGTACAAAAGTTGCTATTTTAATATTCCTGAAAATAAAGAACTAGTATCACTGATGTACAGCAGAGACAGCACAGATCGGCTGTCAGCAACACTCCACACCTCTCACTCTGCCAATGCACCTCGGCTCTGGTCTGCAATTACTGATATTCCAGTTTCACCCTCTTCTCAAACACAGGATTCTGCCAGACCACAGGGTTTGATGGTTCAGTAACACATTCAGCCCGGGATGAGATGAGATCACGGTTCTAACTCGAACAGTCAAGACTGAGATAAGATATAATACATTAATGCACCAATTCAGGTTGGCAGCCAGACTATGAGTTTAACCCTGTTTTTAAAACTGTAGACAACAGTCAAAGCAGTTTTACTGCAAGAATAATTAATGTCTACCAGTCGTGGTATTTCCTATGTTACACCTGGCAATAACTTGTTTGTTGTCAGAATGCCCACTGTGTAATAAAATACAAAAAATATTTATGCCATCAGAATTGACTGGCCCAGGGAAAAAAAAAACAAAAACACAACAAACCCAGCAAGATGTTAAAACCAAAGAACCCAAGCTGAATGTATTTTCTGACAAAGTTTATGATGCGCAAAGAAGCGTCTGAAGGAGAGGCTGCTTTGGCATAGCTCAAGTCTTTCCCTCTGTAGCAACAGAGCCTTGTGGCATCCATGGCTCACAGCAGTTGCAAGAAACACTCACGGGGATGGTTTCCCAGAATGAAGGGGACAGTGGCTCCCTCTAAGCTCTACATGCAGTGCATCCCGTGATCAGGGGACGCTGCACTGCTGAGCACCATCCCGGTGTCCGCAGACACTGAGGAACTCTGCAGCCTCCGGCACGCTGCACCAGAGAAGGCAGCACTGGCAAGGTTACCTCCACAGCCACACAGACCACAAACTTTGTCTGGTCTTTTGGGTTTTTTCAATAAAAGCTGACCAGGTGAAGGATCCCATGGTTCTGGCCATGTTCTCATAGATAGTTTCCTAAACTGCCATGGGCTAAGTAATATGCCAAGACCTAGATGTCAGTATTGATACTCTCTTTTCTAGGCTTGCTTTCTGCACACATTTCTTAATGATGAATTCAGAAAGCATTCAGTTTTGATGCGGCACATCGTGTTTAGCCACAGTGAAATAGATTTGCTGTTCAAAAAGAAGGGGAGGGCTGGAAGGATCCAAGTATCTTGTATTTGTGATTTGTAAAATTCAGCATGAAAGTACAGCGTAAGTCTGAGCTCTGCCACAAAATCAAAAAGGCCCAAAGCAAAGCTCCATAACACACCTCCTTACCTGTCATATCTTAACTTTATATTCCAAGTCTACAGAACATCTGTGGAACTCTCCTGGCAGCTACCAATATTTGCACAGAACATTCCTGATGTTGATGATAACCTATAAAAACTCTATATGCATCTTTGAATGCTCATCTACGGTGCCAGTGAAATATTAAAAATGAAAAAGAAACTGTTCTGTAATCACAAGCAAATCAAAACAATCTATGAAATACAATAAATTGCTAGCTAGTGATTATATCATCCCATGCAAGAAAACCTGCAGCATATTAAAGGGATCACTATCAGATACTTATGTATTTTCTGCATAGGAAAGCAATGGCATTTATTTAAGCTGAAGGAAAAAAAAAAGAAACAACCTCAAAGCCATAGCATTTCTGTGATAGGGCATTTCTCTTTGACAATGAGAGTTTATAGATACATTCAAGGACAATTCAGCAGGGAAGCTGCTTCATTATGCCCATTTAGGAAAAGAGAGCATTTCTTATACAGTTTGCAAGAAGAAAAATAATGATCATGCAAACTAACTTGCTTTCCTTATTGGATAAAACCCCCTGTTCATGTAAACAGCCTTTTTATCACTTTCCAAACACATCAATATGATACATGAGGAGAAAATTATTTTTCAGAGGCTATACTGAATAACTTCGGGTTCATTTTGTCGTTTTTCTAAGACAAGACCTGCGTACTGCAGGTTTATAAAAGAGCTGGAAGGATGTCAAGCTACAAACCCAGCAATTTACTGGGTCTGGGCAGGGGGGTGCTTTCTGCATGCATTTTTAACTTTTCTCTATGCTTGCAAAGTAGAACAGTTGGTTTGGGGTTTTTTGTTACAGCTGACAAATCTTTTTAGTAACTCCATTCCTTTGTGTAACGTGTAGTGACAAATCAGATCGATAGGCATTACAGTACACAATGTGCCCAAAGATCCCCTGTCAAAGTCATTATTTACAACTGCCTACATTAGTCTAACACGTGTGTGCCTGGAAGTACGGGGGGAGGGCAAAATGAGGTGAAAGCTTAAAACACAAAAAGAGGAATATTTCAAGCGACTGCTTTCTTTCTGTTTATATGAAAGTCTAATACTTCAGCTATGACACTGGTAGTGTATGTATACATCAGACAGGAACACATATCCAGCAGACGAACGATGCTTACTTCAGCATTGCAAGAAAAGCAGCAGGCTCAACATCTGGTATACGGATCTCATCTTTGTCCTCAGCAAGCTCTCCGTAAAACATCGCATGGAATACGGAGCTCCCAACAGCCAGGACGTACTGTTGAGAAAGGGAAATCTTATTTCATGCTTTGAACTGAAAACACTGCTGACACAAACAATGTGGGAGAGCCACTCTGAGCGTACTGGGCTGCACTGACAGGTTCTACCAATACACTTCAGTAAGAAATGAAGCCCAAGTTACGAACACATTACATATTTTCCTTCTATTTTACTCTCCTGGGCACAGATGCATTAGCTACTGGAAAACACTCATCCCCACCACAGAAGTTAACTATTTCTAGGAAATCTCAAGGGCAGTATCAATCAACGGCACAAAGCAGCATTCCTAACTTTACTGCCTTAGCCCAACAAACGTGCTGTTGAAGCGAAAACACAAAGAAAAGCCAGGGACAGATTATCCCACTGCATGTGGCCTTTTCAAACACAGACTGCTGCCTGTCCCAGAAGAGCTGAGCCTCCCACGCTCTGTCCCGCTGTAACCGTGGCAGCTCTCTCCGGCTCTCCCCGCCTGAGCGGATCGTGCAGCTGTTGCTTACTTTGTGTCCTGGCAGCCGCTGGGTCCCACCTGGTGGGCCGACCACAAAATGAACATCTGCCATCAAGTCATTGTTGAACATCACTGCATTTCTACAAACAGAGGTAGTGTGTTAATTTGTGGCACCCAGGAACTCTCTCTGCATGCCCCAGACCCAAGAAGTTTCATTTTTTAACAACTTCAAGTTGCCTGTTAGCAAAGAGAAGCAGGTCACACTTTGCTTCAAGCTACTTTACAAATCATTGCACAAATATACCAGAGAAAATACTAAGGAGGAAAAAGCGTGTGTGGTGCGTGTGTGCGCAATAAAACAAACCCCCAAACTTCTGAGAACTTTCCAAGAAGTGGAAATCAAAGTCCAGTGCATGTATCACTGAAAATCCCCACTGAGGTCTAAAAGGGAATCTTTATGGGTATGCTGCAGCTTTCAGCAACATTTTTTTATTAACTCAAACAGATGCACTGACTAGAAAAGAGATAGTAAAATATCTTTCTATTACCAGAATTCTTATTACAAATAACATATAACTGTGTTTTCTTCAGCAAACAAATGCATTCTGGACACTTTGCTACTTTTCATCTCTCCATTCAAACACCAAAAAAACTGCCCCGAACTTACCTCTCTCTGATGGTTGGATAAAGTCCTTGCCAATTAGGTGCAGGAATAGTGTTGTTGTTATTGAGGTTTTGCTGATGGTACTGCTGGACAGCAGTTGTATTAGTGGTAGCTGGTTTCTTTCGGGGGAAAATATCAGCAGCCATCTTCTTCTTCTTTTTGGTCTTCAAGGTAATTATTTCATAGCAAACTGGAGGCAATTTGCTGTTGCTACTGCTGCTGCTATTCCCCTTCTTAGAGCTCTTCTTAGACCTGTTCTTGACCGTCTCTGGAAGCATCAAGAAGAAGGTGAGACATTTCATGTTCTTTCCTTTCTCATCTACCATGAGTATACCCGTGTGTAAAGCCCGACAGCCTAACTAGCTAGGAACATTTAGGAATGTACGTGGAAGCTGTCACATCGAAAGCTGCAGAGCTGAGAGTTCGCTTCTTTTCCAGCAAGACAAGGTGACCTTTCCAGCGCACAGAGTAAGAAACTGACTTTAAGTTTGATCCAGTACTTGAATCGTTAAGCACATCCCCATCATTCCCGCCAGCTTGCTTTCTTCCCAGCTTTGCCGGTCAGGAACCGCCTGGCAGCGTTACAGCCCGGGCAGCGGGCAGGAGCAGCGCACGGTGGCAGTGCCAGGCTGCCGGCGAGCCCAAGTTGTGCGGGAAGGGCTGGGAGCGGAGCGGGGCTGGGAGCCGTGCGGCCGGAGCCGGCAGCGCGGAGCCAATGGCTGCAGCCACCGAGCGCGATTGGGCTCGCACACAGTGACACCTATTGTAGCCTGAGCCGCTCCCACGTTAAAGCCACAGCAGCGCTCCCGCAGCTCCCACGCAGCCGGCGTGGGAATTAGGGAATAAATGGCACACGCGGCTGCGTAAGCGCACGGCTGGCCGGGAGAGCGTGCGTGTTTCTCTGCGTGTGAGCTCTCCTCGGTGCCGCTTCAATTTTGACAGGCGAAGCAGTAAGAAGTTGAAATCAAATAGAAAGATCTATCTGAGTCTATTGCCGAGGGAGCTGTTTCCACGGGCACTCGATATTAACACAGCTTCCTTTGCCTCTGGCATTCCCACAAATCCCTACTGTAAGAGTTGTTCAGCGAGGGTGCGACAGATATCGGAACCGAATTAAAGCAATCAAGCAGCACAGACAGCGATGCAGCCCAACACTCCCTTTTCAGCGTAGCTTCCACTCTAGTGTAACATGAACAGGGATGAGGTCACAGCTTCAGCTTTAACTCCTTCTGTTTCCAGATAACATAACAGCCTTTGACAGGGGTCCCAAATCACTAAGCAGTGCTAATTAACCCGGCTTACACCAGGCATGGCTGCACCACATCAGAAGAAAACTTCTAGATGTGCAATCAGATTAAAGCAAACCAGAGTGAATATGTTTAATCAATATTTCAAAGCATTAAATGAAAAGGTCTGAATGATTCAGAGAGTCTTGGGCAAAAATCACTCCTTGAGATGCAAACACAGTCCAATTTTATTCACAAATACTTCCTGAAACAAACAGGATATAAGCTATGCCAACCAAAGCATTTAAATAAGAAAGAAGTCTAATTTTTAGTCATTAGTTGACTCAGAACTTAAATTTAGATCAGATTCCTTCAATAGCAGGTCAAGTGTATAGAAAAACCGCCAAGTAAGCATAGCCACTTAAAAACAAATGCAGGGAAATAAAAAATACTTGGTATGAGGTGTCAACATATCACACCTTAAAATACTGGGGAGCAGATAATTAAAATATGATTTCATAATTACTTTCTGTTTTAAAGAAAAAAACCCCTCTGCTTTCAACGCTAATTTAGCCACATTTTGCCTTAATCAGTTCTGCTGGACAAGAGTACAGCAGGGAAATTAAAGTGGTAAAAGGTTGGTGAAGAAATCTTGTTGAAGCCCCTGACAGAAATCTGTCACTGACTCAAACAGAAGTATTACTCAGGCCATTTATTCAGTCTCCATCCCAACTGCTTGAAAGGCAGCTGTGGCTCTGTAACACACACCCAGCACATCTTTAACCTGAGAGGGTGCAGGTATTTCAAAGATTACCAGGCCTCCTTGGGAGCTGCTCCTCACGAAGCCCTCACTGCACGCCCCGGCCATCTGGAGGCTTTGCTGCAGGGGTTGGGGATGGTGCCATTCCCAGACACATCTGTGCTCTCTGTCCGAAGGCACTGCTCGTGGAAGGGGGACATAGGGGGGGACGTGTCCATGCCTCACTATGCTACGTTTCACAATCCAACATCTTAGTGCAAAATCTCCTTGACTGCTGCTTTAAAGGAAGATGGTGGGTGATGCCTGGTGCAGCTGAAAGGCAGAGACACGTTCCTAAATACATTGAAGGGAGGTTATGTAATTTCCATAGAAATGATTTCTAGCAACCTTTCTTTTCTCCTCCCTGCTTTTTCTTTAGCTGCAACAGACTGATGAGAAAGGGGAAACTAAAAACCTAAACCAGATTGAACTGTAGAGAGGGAAAAGAAGGGGTAAAGGAGAAGAAACTCATCCCACAGATGGGATCTTATAACTGCTCACAGCTATGTTTATAACGGGAACACAGCAGGTATTCCCAGCACAGAATTTGGGTTTGTTGAGTTTGTCCAAGGTTTTTTTTTTCCTCTCCTTATGTAAATTTCCAGCCCTTCCAGTTACAAAAATAACCCTTTTGCCACTGCACAGGACAAACATTTCAAAAGGAAGAAATCTTAAAAAAACCCTCTTAAAGATACAGAAAACCACAGACTCCAGAAAATCTGGTTCTCAGCATTGCAGCTGGCAGAAGGCGAAAGATAGCAGGGGTTGGGAGATTTGATTGTTGTTCCACAAACCCATTTTACAGACTCCCAAAGTATATAAAAACCAAGGTCTCTGCACATTTCCTCAAACCAACGATTTTACGCACACACCTGATAAGGTCACTGGGAGGCTACAGAGACAAAGAGAATGAGGGACAGACTGACCGGTTAACCCCATGTGGGAAAGACAGATTGTAAATGCGAATCCACAGGAATCCACCAACCTTGGAGTTCTGGAACACATCACACATGCACAGCGTGTTGTGCTTTCTGGGAAAGGAAAGGAGAGAGAAGCTGCAGCTGAAGCACGTTCTGCCTGAACTCAGAAGTCAGACAGGCCCCAGTAGATGAGAAATATCTGCCTGATAGGATAAAAATCCAGCCCAATAACTAAAAAACCAAATTGCCATCTTTGCCTGCCTCTTAAGCCACTCACCAAAACCCGGCCTGCTCTAAGTGGAAAATAGCACTGAATCCAAAACAGAGTCTGGAATAGATTGAGATTTCCACAGAATTCCTGTGAAAAACTACAAACCTCTTAGAGGTTCATACCACCTTCCATTGCACTTCATCACCTCAGGAACTACTCATTAGATGGACGTGAAACGGGAAAAACAACCCCCAAAGAATTAGTGCTATTCTCACGCCTTATACTTTGTGTGTTGGCAGCAGTTTCCTTTCATTTTCATACAACGGTGTTTTGTTCTTTTACTATACAGATACTGTTAATGAATTTAGAAATCAATACACTGGCACTCAGTAAAAACTCGTGAACTGCTGCCTGTTGAAAGATCAGTCAAAATGCCCAGTTTAGATCAGTCCGTCTCCAACAAGAGGATCAAGTAATTGACCTTCTCTGACCCACAGATCTATCCATTTCTGAAATCTTATTACAATGTGCTCCTAATCTTCTTCAGCAAGTCTCATTTTTCTTCATTAATTATATATTAACAGAACTAAACTTGATGTATACAACTGAGAAAGAGGGAAATACAATTCTTCACAGGCACATTAATTTTTACTTTACAAGCAACGTAGTCAGACCAGAAACATTTCAAGTTAAAGGGTGTAGGGAATTCCATGCTTAAATCTTAACACTGGCCTAAGGGGTATTCAAAATGCCAGAAGAGAAGAATTAAGCAAAAGACAATATTCCCAGTCTGAGATACTACACACCAAGTTACATGCCTCTTCCAAAACATTAGGAGCAGGTTACAAGCCCTTGGAAATCAGTTCCTGACTTAACATTGTGAACTGAAGCAGCAATTTTGTTGTTCAAACCCAAGTGTGCGCAACACACCTGCCATCCCAGCTTATTTAACCCTTAAGAACATGATACACCTCGTGTGGCACGGGAATCACAGGCAAGTCCAGCCCTTGGTATAACTTTTAATAGCATGTTACTACTATAATTATGCCTTTCTAAAGGTAACTTCCAATAGAGAAATCAATTTAATTTCCAAGGCTGATGGGACTACTCTTCCTCATACTTCATCAGTCTCTCCTGTTGCAATAGCGAGGATACCAAAGAGTTTCTCTCTTTTCTCTCTTTCTAATATGCTGTGTTTTAGTACATCTCTCATTTACAGACCTGTTCCTCATGTAGTAACATGAGCTAGACAATTCTGTAAAAAAAAGCTTTCATCAAAATTCCCAGTTGTTTGTTACAACCACATCATGAATAAAGGAAAGAATTCTTAGCAAGCAGAGAGGAAATGCATACATTTCTTTTTCTGTGAAGTTGTCAAACGTCTGCTTTGGCAGTTACTATGCCTATACATTATTAACATTGTTTAAATTCTGAACTTCCCCCTACAAGAAAACAAATTTCAGATGACACATCTTGATTAACCAAAATAAATACACAATGTTACTGTTCAACAACTCTACCTCTCTGTTCACTGCTAGCATTCATTGAATTTGTTAACTTCAAGCACTCATTTACAAATGAAATATACATGTTCAAAACCTAACTAAACAAACAGAACACCTCAATAAAGCCAACCCACACAGCTGCAGTGCCTTGTTCTGTTTACCTATCTATAAATTATTTAGTCACTTGGAAGAGTCCATCCCAGTCACCATTCCAACCTTTCAGTTTGTAAAAAGAAATTTGCAAAGGGGACTGATAGCTCTACCCTTCATTTCCTCAAGTAAAAAATGCATTGCAGTGGACAAAAACTTGGAATCTCCTAAGTTTCTCATTAGCAGCACTGGAAGAAACCAAGATGGCATCTACTTCCATCTTCTGCATGGAAAAGCTGGCAATGAAGTCTTAGTAAGGTCTTCTACAGAAAAAAAAACAAACAAAAAGACAACCAAAAACAGGAGGAAAGAAGGGCAAAATTGTAAAGATTCTCAAAGAAGCCAAAACAGATGCTAAAAAAAGAGCATTTACATGCCGGAATAGCCAAGAGCTGTGAAAGAGTAGAATAGTATCAGAGTAGAATTGCATCTTGAACCAAGACTAGAAGCTTCAAAACAAAGTCCAAACCAGTTAAATTGTATTTTTCTATAGAACTCATGCTACACTAGCAATGTACTTCTTACCAAATATTCTTAACTGCTTAGTGTTTATGAGGAGTTAAACACTTTGCATAACATCATCCACTAAGATAGCTTTTACTTTTTTTTCCTGAATGCCCTTAATGCTTTCAAGAAAACAAAAGCAGAAGGTCCTGAGCAGCCTAGTCAAAAGGTAAACACAAACTTCCATAAAAGAGAAACGTAGAGAATGAGTATTCACAACTATTTACTCCTGTAGTATTTGCTAGCATACAGGCTATACATGGCATTTGTTTTTAGGCTCTCTACCAAAGCAGCCTTTCTATTAAAGCTTCTTAATATATCATTTTTGTAACTGTAAAATACTTTTTTTTTGTTTTTCTTTGAAGCAATACCCATTTTGAGACAAAGCAATCACAACAAAACATTTAAGATGAATATCTAATCGTACCTTTACTTGCAAAGAAATGTGTACTTTCTTTCTATGGATTTCAAGTCACTTTCACGGAACCTGTTCCTACCTCAACTGCAACATCTCCGATTCTCTTTCCTGTTACTTTTCTTGATTAGTTGCTTAAAGCCTGCAATTTAACTTCAGTGAGAGGTTGAATAACTTAATATTTATGCACCAAACACTTTGCTGTGCTGGGGCTTTTTTCTTTTAAACGTTTTGTTCCCTGATGGACCAAAATAAATACAGCTAACATACCAGAGCGAGAAAAAAAGACGTTCAAAATTTTCTTGCGTTTTCATTCTGATTTGAAGACCGTGCCTGCTGCAGGAATGACAGTCCATATAAACCACGGCTGTGGCAAGGAAGGCCTACATTTAAACAATCTGCAGTGAACAATATACTTGGTCCCATTACAGTGAATTAGCCCACAGACATTCTCTTCTGGGCATATGGTACCAAATAATGTCAAATGCTTCGCTACAACATAAAATATATGATTTTACAAACCTGCTAAGACACATTCCCCTATATCATAGTTTGGGAGCTGCAGGAAGAAAATATTCCAGAGCAAAATCTGCAATGCATCCTATGGGCATTAACTTGTTTCTTGATAGTTCAAAGTAAAAGCAAGAATTATAAATGAACTCCGTGAAGAGAAAACCTGCAACCACAAAATGATAATTCAGTTCAAGGTTACAGGAGATAAACTGTTTTGCTACTAATTTAAAAGAGACAAATTATGCATTTGCTCCCCATTGTGGCTACTCGAGCTTGTCCATTTCATTTCATGTAGAGCTTTGCTCTTGACAGTCTGTGGGGTCAAAAAATAAGTTCTTTCTTAGTGGCTGCCATTTATTTATTTATTTATTTATTTATTTATAAACATGATATTGCAAACCTGAAAGCACTCAATCCATTTTCTAAGGCAAAGGTCAACTTTAATTCTACGCTGCCTCTTACCAAAACTGACTTACAAAGGCAAGATCAGATAGCTCAGGAAATTGGTAATGAGATACAGTGGTTTTCCGTCTCTAGGTCACTAATTCTGAATTGACCAAGGTCAACAGTAATCAAAAGTCATTAGCATTTAATGGTCCTTCGGTGCCCTGTGAGAAAGAAGCTACTGATCTTAGTGCACTTGAGAAAAACCACCACTACAATCAGCACTCACATGCTGCCTGCTTCAAGGGAGAGGTCAGATCAGATGACTACAGACAGAACTTCCAATCTTGCAGACAGATCTTGCCTCTGTAGACAAACCTTTTACTAATTTTAGCTTGGCTCACAAACCATTGTTTTCAAACTGAATAGTTAAATTAATATGGGCTCTCTGGAGGGCAGGCTGTAAGCTGCCTGGCCTTGTTCCTGCTTCTTCACATCAGCAGTTCCCAAATGTCTTTGTTTCCCTACACACAGTAAGTCTGAAAAATGCAAATGCAAACAGGCCCTTCCTGAGAGAGCAAGGTTCTCACTTACGAGAACCGATGGCACCAGAAGTAACTACTCCCTGAGTATCCAAGGGGAACTGCACCACAGTTGATTATGCTGGGGTAGTCAAGGACTACATTTTTCATGTGCAGGTAACCTACATTCACCATGTCACAGTGCTGTGTTGAAGCTCCCAGTGGGACAGAAGAGGGGGAGAGGATATTGCTACGGTGCACAACCACACCTGCTCTGTGCCCTGCACACTTCAGTCCCCTGGGACTGTCATGGCAACAGCACCTTCAACAAAGGTAAGGAAAACGGAGGAGACTTTTGGCAAGCTTGGTTAGGCGTTGTAATGTACGGCTCTGTCATGGAAAACCACACGGTGCCAATCCGTAGTTTTACATCTAGGCAAGGTATGGGAACATGCGGCTTAACACCCCACAACAGATCGGCAACCTGTGTGTGTACAGCAGAGCATCACAGCTGGCAGCATTCAGTGTGTTAAACAGGAAAAGTCTGCTACAGCTTCTTGTTCCCACTGCATTTGAAATTACAGAAGAGGAATAGGTCAGTACATTGGTAAACCAAGGCTTTGATAAGAAATAGATTCTCAGCCACAGTGGCTCTCGTTTCCCAAAAGTGAGAATTAAAACCAATGAGTAACAACTCTTGCAGTGATTTTACAATTGTCTACGACCCAAATTTGTAGATATGAGAGACCGATTGCTGCAAACCTGAGCCTAATCCAAATAGGATTAGGTTCCATTCAAGGAATGGAACCAGGCATGACATCCACTAAACGGCACTGTCCTGAATGGCTCTCCCTTTACCACATGTTAGAAGCTGTGGATCTTGTCACTTGCCCTTAACCGATTCAGACTCTCCTAGCACACACAGCCTCTGTATGAATCCACAAGGAGATAAAGATGTTCCCAAATTCTTCTCCTATCCACTGCTTTAGAAAATGAGATTTATTTTCCTTTGCTGCAAATAGTTCAGTCACACTTGCCTTCCTTAGCAGTCAGTTATGCTTCAGTATTTCCATCAGTTTCTCCTCCTCTTTACAAGTGAATAGCAGCTACTGTACCATCATGAATTTTCAAGAAAAACACACACATACTGCTCAAATTCCGGTTTCAGAATATATTTTTGTGCCTTAAGATGTATTTATCTATCAATGCTAGGATATCTCAAATCTTCTTCACAGTAACTCTGTGACACATCAGAACTGCAGTAGATAAAGATGTGGAAGGGGAAAGTAATCGACCAGAACAGCATAATTAAGGGACTGTACAAGAGAAACACCCATTAGTTTTATGTATTGTGAACTTTGATACAGTATGAAAACCTTTAGTTTTCTTTGGTATACATGGGGTAGGTATCAGTTTGGTCTTGTAGAAGTATAAAGGCAAAGAGCTCTAAGGAATCCTCACACCTCCCAGACAGGCAAATGTGCGACCTGCCTGAAGAGCTGCTTTCTTTTCATACTCTCAGAAAACCCTTGCAACGAAGCAGAGAGACAGGACAGCTCTAATTGCAGAGAATGTAGTTTTTAAAGAAAATAACTGCTTTAAATTGCTTTGGACGTGAAGAGGAGAACGGGTAGCTGGGGTGGTTATGGAGTGTAACCTGGTACATAAATATCCTGTCACAGCAGGATGTTATCAACAGGTCATTCAGCCTGGTATTGAAGTGGTACATGATCCTCTAGTGGAATATTTATTCACTAATAATTCACTAAAAGGATATCAGGTAATCATAGGGTACAGGTGACAGGGCTGGACAAGGTGATGTCTCAAGATACCTTCCAAACGTGCTTGTTGCCGGTCTTCACCCCACACAGCCAGGACAGACAGCAGACACTCACAGACTGCCAACCAGCTCCCCAGTGTTTTAAAATGCAAACACTTCCCAGATGTTGGACTCTCTTGGTTTTCACAGAAGCTTGCTGAGATATCAAACTCAGAGAGGGCAGCAGTATCAGGAAATAGATGAGCCAGGCCCCCAAAATGGGAACTTTTCAAATTTGAACGATGTTTTACTTAAGCCTCCCCGCTCAGTTTTCTGACACACACATAAAAAGTGCTTTTGGAACCACGGTAGGGGATTGGAATTCAACTTAAAAGAAAACACAACCGATGACAACTTCCAGCACAAAAAGTTTGTAATCTGTTCCTTCCGAGATTCTCATCTCCTACTTGCCTCTTTTGCCTCATCTATCAGCCCTTTGAGATGGAAACTGCTGCTTTATCACTCATTTAAGTGCCTCACAACACAGAGCTTCCACACCAGCTCCGGGACCTGAACATTTGTCAAACAGAACAACAGCCAGCCAAGTCTGAGGAGTTAGCAGAGACAGTATCAGGGCAGAAACATTTTCAATTACCAGAGAAAGCTAACGCTGGGCATAAACAATATTCTGCTGCGAAACTTAGTTGCACAAGTTGCTACAACAGGCGATCTAAATTTCTTCTAACAGCGTAACACGTGGCCTACCATCATCAGACCTCTGTTCTAAGGGAGCCTACTCTAGCACTGCTACTTTCCTTGTAACTGTTCAGTAAATTTAGAAAAAAAAAATTGCTCACAAGCTCTAACAAGCAAGTGGCCGAAACATAAAAATTACTGTTGCAACTCGCATTTTTTTTCCCTAGCCTTGAAGGGCAAGCTAAATGAATCCCATGTTGCTTCTGGAAGGTGTTTGCTCTGGGCCAGAGCTGAGGATCACTGGCAGGGAAACACAAGGGAAGTTATTGTGCAGTTAGTTGCAGTGTACTTACTGAGCAGGATTTAAAAGAGAAAAAAGAAAAAAAAGAAACTACTGCAGTCGACATTCAACTTTGGGAAGCCTGCAGGTCTTACTTCAAATGAAGGCCCTAAGAGATTTCATTTGCAAAGCTAAATAACCCAGAAAACCCCAGACACTGTGCAGTGTGATATCCTGCACATACACTCTATAGGAAATGGTGAGACAAGTTTTCTCCCACTGAAATAAAAGCTATTTTGAGCCTACCTCTGGCATAAAAGTTTAAGCAACGCCAAATAAAGTATTATACACCTATAACTAGCACCGCCTCTCTACAAAAGAAAACCCCATCAAAAAACCGAGGGCGCAGATTAAAATTTAACACACACATCCCATGCTGAAAACAAAGTACGGTGAGGACTAACTACAAGGCAAAAAACCTGCACCAGCACTTCTCAGATGAGACAGCCTGTTGAATTAGGCATGTTAGTAACCACAGCTTAGGAACACTTAGGTATCGTAACTTCAAACTTTTCCTCGAACTCACAACAACGCACTACTCCCGTTTTAGAATGCTTCAGCACTCGGGAAACGCCGCAACGAATTGAATTTATAAACCCCGAAGTTCACGGGTGGCTTTCTCCAAAAAAAAAAAACAGGAAAAAGGTGAATTGTAAAGGTGGGTGAAACTAGCGAACCTTCAGAGACAAGTACATCAGGAAGTTCGCCCAACAGCGTGGGGTAGGGAGGAGGTATCCCTGCCAAACCGGGTGCAACTATTAATTGTGCCTCGGGGAAGTTTACCGAATTAATGCCTAAAGTACTTCTTTTACAAAAGCAGCTTTACTTTAAGGAGGAGAAAAGCCTCAAAACCTAACTTTTGGGCTGCCTCCCGGTGTAGGCTCCAGCCGGGTCACAGCCGGGTCCCGGGGCTCCTCCCGAGCCCGCTCCCTGGGGTCACCACGGGCACGGCCGCGAACCCACCCCGCCGCTGCACAAAGGGCGACCCAGGGGACACCGACACCCGCCTGCGGACACGCACCGCGACTCCGACCAGGCAAAGGCCGTGCCCGGGGGGCTCTTTGTGCGGAAAAACCGGGAGGCTCCGCTCCCCTCACCGACCGCCCGCGCTCCGCCAGTTCCGCGGCGCTGCCGGCGCTCAGGTGCGGCCGCCCCGCCCCTCACGGCGGCGCCTCCGCGGGGCGCCCATTCCCCGCCGGCACCGCCGCAGCCCGGGAGAGGAGCGGGATCCGCCGCCACATCCCGGAGGGTGGCGGGTGTCCCGTGGCCGGTGTCCCGTGGCGGGCGACCCCGCGCGCCCCCCGCCCCGCACTGACCTGAGGNCCCCCGGCCCCGCCCCTCCCGCGCCGCGCGCGGTGCCGGCGGGAGGGATTTGGTGGCCGAAAATGCCGGCCCGCCGTGCCAGAGGGCACTGCTGTCACCCCCACAGCCCCGCACAGGGGCCCGGCCGCAGCGGAGAGTGGGTATTTCACCCGCCAGATGAGCTGGGAAACCAGCAACACCTTTTTTTCTTTTCTTTTTTTTTTTATTTTTTTTTTTTTACCCCAATTAGAAGTCACGTTACTGCCCGAAGTTGTTGCATGTTCATACAGCCCAGACTTAGGGATTTCACCTCCGAACTAAGCTGGGAGACAACCTAACTACACCTTCAAAAAAGGCCAAAATTCGCCGTTTTTTTTTTCCTTTTAATTAAATTTCTGTCAATGCCTGAATTGAAGCATATTCACGCTGCACGTATGAGATGAAATAAGTTGGGAGACAACCTAACAACACCTTCTCTTAAAACAAAACAAATTAGAAATGACCTTTTTTAAAAATTAGGCATCCCATTAAAGTTCAAGCATATTCATGGCTTATTACAACCAAACTGAGGATTTGCCCTCTAGGAAAAAGTGATTTGTTTTTCTGTACAAGCACCAATATCTCTGAAGAAGAGCTCGCCCTTCCCTTTAGACAGCAGCTTAGCTAGATTAAAAGTTGTACGGAAAAATAATGGAAATCTTTGCGCTTGTTCATCCACTGTTATTCACAGCCTCCAAGCAAAAAAACCAAAACCAAACCAACCAACCAACCAAACACCAACCGAAAAAACCCCACCAAACAAACAAACCAACCAAAACCCAAACCTAACAGCCTACAGGAGAAACTCCTCAGGCTGCAGCAGCCACGTTTCATCCCAGGGCCAGCAACAGCAGAGGGAAGAAACACCCTTCCCCCTTACATTTATTTGTTTTTTCCCAAATAATCTCACAAGAAGAAATTAGTGCCATACATCCTTCCTTCCAGGAGCTGTTCCCATCCTGCTGCTCATAGGGTGTCCAGGTTAAAAAAAACCCCAAAACACACAATACCAACCAAAAAACCCGACCCCAAACACCGAAACATTTTGTTTTTGAGCTGCTGAAAAAATAATCAAGAGGGATGGAGCATTTTCAGGAGCAGCACCCAGAATTATCCATGAGCTTTATAAATAAGGGATGTCTCATAATGCCAGTGCATGTAGCCACGTGGGAAATTAAAATGCATTGCTAGCATTTATTTTTAAAAGCATAGCAAAAGGCTTTGCTTGAAGCTCTAGGGCAAGTTTTGGGGTTGGGTTTTTTTGTAATATTTTCCCTCTGAAGAAACAATTATTTCTGGAATTGCTGCTGTGCTCCAGCTTTAGTCTCCCATGAACACTCATTGCCTATATTATACACACATTATTCTAGCAGATACCTTCACAATGTGAAATTAGGCATATCTGTGGATAATCAGCACTTGGCTTTCCCCATTTTAATGTTTTAGCTATTAGACTAGAGAAGAAACCAAACAGCAACAATAATGACCGTACACACACACACACACTCACTTCATAGCTATATGGATTTTACCAGCAAAGCACACACTTTAAATTACAGTGTGTAAATGATCATTTAATTGGGACTTGGGAAGCCAACAAAATAATTGTTGTCTCAAGGAAAGATACACGCTGTAGGAAAACACTGCAATTTGCCATCCTTTTTGCAGACTTAAGGTGAAAGTCCTTTTGCAATGGAGGTAATATAGATAGGCAAGTTGTGGGGAAAAGCCTTTTCCTCCAGGTTACAGGAGGTTATTCTGCAGCCTGAATTTGAAATCCAGTAGCAGGAAAACAGATTCCGGCTTCAATTCCAGCACACACAGGAGTTAAAAGGTGAAGTTTTGGAACCAGATAATCTTTAACGTCCCTTCCAACTCAAGACTTCAGTGGTTCTAGGATTTTTCTGCACACACACTTCTGATTGAGAGGCAGTCAGGGGGACACAAATTGGGGGCTCTACTCAATAACATTTGCTTTGATTTTTTTGAGCTCCTCCTGCATTTCCAGCCCAGTTTTTTTGGCCGTGCCCAGTGGTTTGGACCATGACTATCCAGCTTCCCCCCAAGAGCCCCAGGCCCTGGTTTAATACCAGTATCAGCATGGAACTGCAGTCACCACCACCCTGTCTGGGTTAAACACACCTCACTGCATTTCTCAGGGATGTCTTGAGTCCCAAGCACTGCAGTCTGCTGACAAGTTTCAGCTCAACTCCAGAGCAGATGAGCTGCCAGATAAGCCAGACCTGGCCAGAGCTGCAGCACTGGGGCACCAAAACCATCTTCCAACAGAGGAGTTAAAGTGCCAAGCTCATGTTGCTGCTGAGTGTTTGATCTGTCTTTGTGCTCTCACCCTCCAGGGTGACTGTATATATAGAACCTGGATAAAACAGCTCATGAGGAAGGCGAGCCATGGCCCAGGAACAGCTGCAGAGAAGGCCTTGGGGACACTCCTTCATAGCTTTGGGGCCTTGCCTTGTCCTAGCCTAGGTTTCTGGACAAGATCCAGCATTGTCTATGGCAAACCAAGGGCTGCCCTGCCAAGGAAGGTAAAACTCAACCAACTGCGTGCTGGTGATCAAAGGATTTTAGCTGGTGTTTCCAGAGCCATTTAACTGGGACAGGTTCTGCTCCGTGGTGGTGGTGAAAAAAGCCCAGTATTTGCACTGAGTCCCTTTCAGACTCATCCGTTCTTGTGTCTCTGGTCTATTTTCCAGGTGTTGAGCAGTGCTTTCCAAAGCCTTACTAACTTGAAGAGCCGTTTAAATATTCATTTTCCGGTTGAACTTGCAGGCTGGGTAGGTTCTTCCGAGTGCCTCAGGGTATAATTAGTTCCTCCAAGAGCAGTTTCCTACCAGCCACTTTGCTAACGCTGACCACGTTTCCCCTCCACATCTCCCCTCCTCCCCAGCCGCTTAAAGCTTGGCTGAATTTCTCTGCACAGCCTCCCACAAAGGTTCTCATCTTATGTTTAATAGTGGGGAAAAAGACAGCACACGAGATTTACTGCAAATGGAAGCCATTACTGGAGCAGTTATCAAATGAAAGAACAATATAATAATGTCTAGTCATAAAGATATGAAGAGTTGCCTGTCAAAGGCAAACACCTGACTTGTAAAATTAGCCCGTGCAGCTGCTGGAAGCTTTTGGCAGGCAGGATGAGATCCTTGCAGCACATGGCTAAGCACCCAGGCGTTTTGCAGCTACAGAGCCTAGAATCTGGGCACCCAAACTGGGACCAGCTGGAGGGAGATGCGTAGACATCCCAAGGCACAGGACATTTGCATGAAGCAGAGCCAGGGGGACCAGCTCAGCACGTCCCAAATAACCCCAGTGGGGTTACAACATCCCTTGGGTTGATTCGGGCATTGGATGCCTCTCAAAACCCAATCTGTTATCTCCAGCTCCAGCTGTAGCTCATTGAGGCTGCTGACCCCAATTTTTTAGTTAAGTATTAACTAAGTAATAGCAGATGGTGTTGAATTTTGTCTGCCCCTTGACCCATAAGGTCAGGTCACATAGGCTGTGAAAGTGCAGCTAGAAGACACTGATTTCTAGTCCAGTTTATTGACACAGACGATTCTCCTCATCTTTCCCAGTCCTGCCCTCCTGCCAAGAGTTAGGGCAGAAACCCTTTCAGGCTTAACCAAATGGTCATTAACCTTTCCAAAATGAAAATACATGGACACAAGTGGGTACTGGCGTCCATCACAAGGGAGGAAAGTGTTATATTAGCAGAGGGATGTTGACTCCTATGGGAGTGCTGACATCTCCTGTCAAGGACTGTCCAGCCTATCTCACCACACACACTCTTTCCCCAACCCCCAAAAATCACCTACTTTCAGCAGCACAGTCAGTTCTCACAAGGCCTTTTCCAACAGATACAGTTTCTGTATTGTGGAAAAAGGCACACCATTTAAGGCAGTCGAGACAGTCACGACACTCAGAGTGCTTCTCGGAAAAACCTCAAGGGGCTCCAAACATCAGCACCTCGTTATCTAAAATATCTCATTATTCTCAGAAGGCTTTACACACTATCACCTTGTTATTCAAGGGTCTCTATGTTGCCTCCCATGGGCAGCTGCACACAGCTGTCAGGGTCTGTAAACTCCATGCCTCAGCTCTTCTTATCTCTTGCTTCTGCTGTTCCAGCCAGCTCCTTCCTATCCCTGTCCCGGCTGCCTGGCCCTGGTACAAAGTCTTAAACAGTCTTACCTTGTCTGTCCCTTGCACGACCCCCTGGCCCTGGTTCTTCACGGCACGGCAGCAGACTCCAACTGCAACAGGACTGAAACTGTGACTGAGCTCCAACTGAACTCCCTCTTCGTCACACCCAGAGCTGGGAGGACAAAGCTGTTCCCACTCTTTGATAATGAACACAGTGCAATACACTGGAGGCAAAATCACCTTCTACACTATCTCTGTTGGTCTTCCTACACTGTATCAAGCTCCTAGACTCCATTACAAGAGCTTGTGCTTCTCCTGCAGCCTTTATAGCTGGAATTTGTCATCCCTAGGCTCCAGGTGCAACATTCCAGGTGCTTTTTTAAGCTTTTCTCATCTATCTCAGGAGGGTCGGAGATACCTGTGGCAGCCAGAGGTGCTGCCTCTCTGTTTGGTGAGTGCAGTGCCACTTCTTTAGGTGTCTGGATGTGAAAGTGTTGGCCACTGTGACTTGTAAAACAGTTTCAGACATGGAAAAAAGCCTGGCGGGAGCTGTCCCAGTGCTGGCTGCTAAGGGAGATGGTCAGCCTAGCCTGACCACAGAGAAAATCCCATCACAGCCTTGCTAGCAATACTTGCTTTTAGACAGCATGAAGGTTGATTCCTGCTGTCTTTAGCCAAAGCTAGAGAGCTTGAAAAACAGCTGAAGTCCCTGTATTAATTTCAGGAACATCTACTTCTCAAACATACCAAACTAAGGTGTTTGGTGAAAGTCAAAGAGTCCAAAACCCAAAAAAATCTGCTTTTCAGCATTGTCTTTTGGAGACAGAGGTCAAAGGTTGTCTTAGAGAGAGTCTCTATGTTCCCAGAGACTAAAAAGCATGGGGGAAAGCTTCTCTTATCTTATAACTTCGTCTCAACAATCCAAACTACAGAGAGAGACCATTGTCGGAATGCCAGGTGAACGAACTTCTGCTTCCATCAGTAAAAAATATAAAGAAAAAGATGAGACACTTTTTGTTGTTGTTGCCACGATTAAGGAACCACAATCTGTGGTCATGGGTTTTTTTCTTTCTAGCAGGGTTGTCCATCAAAAAGGGGAAGATGGGAACCAGAGGTTTTCCAGATATGGGTGGGCTGCAGCACACCTGTGGTTTTCCCCCGGACCTTGGGAACACAGAGAATTGAGTTTTGCCTCCCAAAACCTGTGGCTGTTCAAGCCTGCCTCAAAGTCCTCAGAAATAGTCTTAACAACTGGGAGTGTCTCTGCAAGAAGCTGCTTGTGGGTGTGCTGAAAGAGCTGCACAAGTTCTTCCAGTTTCTGGCTGGTCCAGCCCACGGAGGCTTAACTTGCTTCTGAGCTCTGATGATGAAATAAGCTGGTGCTTAATAGAAAAACTAGAAAGGAAAATGATTATTGAATTTTACTGCAAAAACCCCAAGGCAGGATGAGGAGTAGGATGTAAAACTGTTGGAGGAAATTAAACCAGCAATAGTGAAGGGCAGAGTGTTAATGGCAGCAGCCTTAATTATCCCAACTTACAATGGGTGCCTCCTGTAATAATTTTCAAGTATCATTCAAGTGATCACAAGTTTGACCCACTTCTTCTTAAATACAGTGCTGTAATTATTAATACTCCTGTATTATCAGGAGCTGCTGGAAACAACAGATCAAGGCTGTTACTGCAGACCAAAAGACTCGCACGGAAATCTCGCCCTCGGTGATTTTGTGCACGCGTGTCCTGAACCAAGCAGGAGGCAGAGGGTGTGCAGGAGGGTGCACACAGCATCTGCACAGCGTGTGGGAGGGGGCATGGATGAATCTTACCCTTCTGCAAAGTGACTGGAGGTCATATGTGCCTTGTTTGTCCACCAGAGAGATCCACTCTCTCTTCCCCATCCGTCCCTTCGCGAGTCTTTTGATGACAGCGTAGTCGTGGGGTGGGTGGTCCGGCCTCAGCTCCACGGGGAGAGCTGGGAGCAGTGACACTCGCTGGCTTTGCCTCCTGCTGAGTGTGTGTGTTTTAATCCTGTCCTTTTGGTGCCTGGAGGAAGAGAACAGGCTCCCTCTGCTCCTTGATTCTGTGCGAGAGGGAACGCTTAGCCCTGAGTGAGGCATCTTGAGAGCTGTGACCATCTGGCTGTCATTAGTTTGACTCGAGTTGATGGAAATGGCCAAATGCAACAATTAGTCTAGCAAAAGCTCCTAATTAAAAAAAAAAAGAAAAAAAGATTATGGTGATTTTTAAAAACTTCTTGCGTGACTTGAAAAAAGCCATTAATTAAAATCGCGGTGTTTTATTATTCATAGAATCATGAATCATTTAGGTTGGAAAAGACCTTTACGACCATGAAGTCCAACCACTAACCTAATACAGCCAAGCCCACCACTAAAACACGTTCCCAAGCTCCTCATGGACGTGTCTTTTGAATCCCTCCAGGGATGGTGACTCCACCGTTCCCCTGGGTAGCGTATTTCATGCTTGGCAACCCTTTTGGGGAAGAAATGTTTCCTAATGTCCAATCTTATCCTGCCCTGGTACACCTTGAGGCCATTTCCTCTTGTCCTATCGCTTGTTACCTGGGAGAAGAGGCAGACTCATTTCAGGCAGCTGTAGAGAGTGATAAGCTCTCCCCTGGGCATCCTTTTCTCCAGGGGCTGAACACCCTCACCTCCCTCAGCTTCTCCTCACAAGATCTGTGCTCCAGACCCTTCACCTGAACACGCTCTAGCACATCCTCAATGTCTTGTTTGTATTTTTACTCTTGTGCTGTTTATCTTATTCTTGCACTTTCTTTATCTATTATCTTTATCTTTCTTTATCCAATATCTACATTATCTTTATCACTATTCTTTATTCTTAATATTATTTGTTACAGTATCCTTGTACCTTTTAGTCTCATTTTGTAGCAAGCTGCTCCATGCTGACCTGTCCTCCGCCCTGTTCCCCTTTTCTTTCCTCCTGGTTTGGGAAGCCACTGGGGGGGAAGAGGGTGGACCACCATTTTGTCCATTTCATAAAGAAACCCACAAAATTAGTTTTAAAAGGCCACTTAACAAAGAGGATTAATGAACCTGAAAATGAAACTGAATGGTTTATGGGGATTTTTTTTTTCCTCCAGTCTCCTCCGATTCAGCCAGTGAACCAGAACTCCCAATTATTTATGGAGCTGAACTGAGTTACACCAGCACTCAAGAATTAAATGCAATTAAATATGTGTATGCAGCCCAAGAGCAAGGTGATTTCTCTGTGAGTTGTCTTGCTGTGTATTAAAAGTTGCTGCTGGTGGGCTTGTCGCCGAGTTACATTATTTCCCCTGAGATCAAAACAAATCAACATTTCCCCGCTCGGTGTTTTTGAAGAGGATGTTTCAGTAACAGCTGAACAGCAGGGCCTGGAAGGAAACAGGATTATAGGCAGAATATTAAAGGAGGAAACATTCAAAGACTCTAAGAATTCAAGGAGAGGAGATGGAACAAATTATTACTATTAGTATTATTTTAAGTTCTTTGGTTTAAAATGATACCATATGTGGTTTCTCATGGTCAGAATTTTAATACAACTGCACCACTCCTTTGCAAATTATCAACCCAAAGTAATTTGATAAAACCAGACCAGAATATGGCCAGGGAGATGGGAGAAAAGAAGAGCAAGAGATTCAGAAAAAAGGGGACCAACCTCTAAATCTCCCAGATTCCTTGTCCTGAAGGAAAAAGCACGAGAAAAATATAATTGCAGGCTCTCAGATAGGATATCTTGCAGCTTGTATAGTTCTTCCATTTAGGGAATAACCAGGACATTATATTGCTGTTTTTTTCTTTGATTATACATGCTTCTGTAAGAGGTCAACATCTCAAGATTATCTTTTTTGTACAATGTTCTGGGAGCACTTTTGCTGTGTCTTTCCTCTGTCAATCTTCAGCTTTCCTCTCCTGACAGCTGCTGGCTTCCCTAAATGAAGGACAGGCTTTTCTGCAGTGAAAGATGCTTTTTCCTTTAGGGAAAAAAAAAAAAAGACAAAGCACAGAACCAGCAGAGGGGATATAATTGTACTCATCACCTGCAGACAGATATATTGCCATTTTTATTTGGTGTTTCAAGGATATGATGAAAAGTCCAGTTTGCTTATCTGGGTTTAGTGGAATAGACTGAGCTGGTTTCCTGCAGGTGCATGAGAAACTGTGGGAATAAGGATCCCCACAGGGGACATCCCTCCTCAGTCAGGACAGTCTCCCATCCCTTGCACTGCCTGGTCCCCATCATCAGGGTGCTCCCAGGCTTTTACAGCACTGGAAACCACTGGGGGAGATGGGGCAGGCTCTTTGCTGCTTCAAACAATGGGGCCCCCCTCTCAGTTTTTAGAGTCATCACTGCTCACACCACCCAAATATCAGCTCTATTTTATTTCACTGGGAGCAGGACAGGTCTTGGGGTCAGCTTGAGCCTGGGGGTACTGTGCTGCCAACACAAGCCTAATTTATTATTTAACAGTAAGTGGCTGTGTGCATTACTTTTATCATCCTTAATGCTGCTGTTTGCAAACCTCTTTGTCAGATTTGGTGTGAGATGCGAATATCCTTTAATTTGACCAAATAAGCAATGAACCCCCTCTGGCTCAGCTGGCTGGAGCACCCTCCAGCCAGAGCAGCTGTACTGCTTTACACCTGCAGAGATTTTGGCCCACATTTTGCTATAGCTGAGCCCCAGACAGTAAAAACTAACACTGATTTTCAATTCTCCTAGTAACAAAAAATGGCTTTTTTTTTTTTCCATGCAGGCAGGTGGAACAATGTTACCACCAGAACAGCTTTTCTAAGCATGGAACTGGGTTACTCTTCCTCTGGCAACCTGCATGATAAAGAGCATGGTCCCACAAAAGTGTGGGAAAAAACCCCAAACTTACATTCAGTAGAAATGTTGCCTCATATGTAGAAATGCCATTGATTTGTATCTTGGACCTACCTGAGAAGAAATCACCCCAGCAGAAACCAGGATGGACATAATTCCTCACAAATGTTTTCTTGGAATGACAGGGCCTGCATTTAAGCTATTTTCCCACTATATATGCAGAATGTAGTGTGTCCCACCTGGAACACATAGAAAATTAGTTACCTGTCTTTCCATGTTTCTGTCAGAAGTATCTTAAAATTTTTTAAAGCTTCAAGGTGACTGAGATCCAGGACAACGGTGGAAAATACCAGAGAGCACCAGTATGATTTTATAAGCAATTCTATGTGATTGAAACTCCCTCCTCAGCTCCCAGGGTCAGGCTATTTATAGGTTGTGGGCAAAAGAGAAGCTCCTCTGACAGTCTTGTTCATCTCTTTTTGCTTTTTCAAGATTTCTCCACAAATAGCCATCCTGGTGCATGTTGAAGCAGCCTAATTTTGGTCTCTTCTCACAGTAGGGCCCTATTAATTTATTTCAAAGAGTGCAATAAATAACAGCAATGAACACCATCAGCTAACAACTGCTGCACAGGACCCAGTCACCAAGTCCAGACTGCAGGTGGGAACCTGGGGTGAAAGATGACAAAAGATGGTGGGAGCAGGGCAGAAAGCAGACCTGAGGGAAGTGCTGGAGCCTTGCCATTATAAGCTGCCTCTGCCCATGGATGAGAACTCCAGCCAGCTGGGGAGTGACTTCCTTCCTAGACAGCAAGATCTGCAGGTTTGGTAGGAATTCAGCTAGAAAAATCCCTGACATAGAGTGACTCCCTCATGCCAAATTTGGCTTAGAGGTCTCCCACCAGATCACTGATAAGGTTCTTCTCCTAAGTCAGCCAGATCTGAAAAGGGCAAAGCCCTACTGTGTACTGCTGCCAGTGTGGCAGTAGACAACACGTGCGTCTCCAGGAAAGAATATTTCCATCATTAGGATAAACTTGAAACTGAATTTTACTCACGTAATCAAAGCATCGCTAATGATTCACTTCCCATCATTCCTGCACAGTATTCAGGCTATAAATAGCTGTGGTTTAGGTATAAAAGACTTGCAGACCACTTCAGTGTGACAGAACAACTCCAGCAGGGTTAGTGGCTGCTGGCTATAAAGGGAATATCAGTCATACTTGATTTGTCATCAGGTATCCGGGCTGGATGGACCTGTCAGGATACATGGGGATCAGGAGCAGGAGGGACCCTTTCATCCTGCAGTGAGGCATTTAGGGTGAAGACAGATAACTGGTGAAGTATTTCCTAGCTGGTCAACCGAGGACAAGGGGCATTTGGAAGGGAGCTGGAGCTTTCCTTGGCCAAATGCTCATTAGAAGGAATGACGAAAAAGAAACGTCCAGTGAAAACCTTTTCTAAAATAGTGATGTAGACTGCATAATCTTTATAAATGCACTGGCTAAGAACATGGATTTCCTCTAAGTGTTTGATAATGGAAAAGTACCAGAGGCTTCAGGTGAAGGTCAGGTGAGTTCTGGTTCGGGGGAAGATGAACTCCACTAGAGCTGGGAGCCTTTAATGAAACATCTCCCATTAAAGACAGCAGACACAGGGCTCAGCAGCAGCTTTGCCATCCCAGTTCCTTTGGATATGAGCCTGAGCAAATCCTGATATCCCTGAGACAACCCCTCCTATATCCACAGCACAGGCACAGTCCTGTTGGCCAAGTCCTTCGTTAAAGAACTTGCTGCTGTGGAAGTTACCATAGGATCAAGGAATATCCTGAATTAGAAGGGACCCACAAGGATCATCAAAACAAATCCTGTCCTGGGAAGGGTGAAAGGTGGCACCGAGGTGCTGCTGCTGCTGCTTCCCAGGTGCTGGCTGTGGGAGTGGGACCAGAAGAAAATACAAAGCCTCATGCAGGGTCAAGGCAAGTGCTGATGGCTGCTGACTGGTGATGGTTGTGACAGCCAGATGTCCATGGTGCTGCCAAGGAAAACACAGCCACAGCACTGTCATGCTCTTGAGCAGGGGACATCAGAATGCAAAACACTGTGATTGCTGTTAGATTGCCCGTGTTAGATCCCAGCGTTGTTCCCATGTATTGCTCATCCTCCATGAGTTTTCCAGCTTGAGCCTCTGGGAGTAAAAATAATCCAGGACTTGAGTCCTAGATGTAAAGCAGATGCTCTGCAGGGCTTAAGCAGAATGCAGCTGCAGCAAACCAGTTTATGCCAGTCCCTAGGAGCTGGGGGTTCTGAAAACCCTGGGGTCACACACAGCATGCACAGCACCTGCTGGACAGTGTGTGCTGGCCAGATTCCTAAATGCTTGCCCTATGCTTTTGGCTCTCAATTACTGGTGTTTTGAAGAAAACCACTGGATAAAGACTCACCTGTTCTGGGAAAAAAAACCAAATCACAATATAATTTGGGTAATGGCAGTGTTCAGGAAGGCTTCAAAGGTGCAGCCTCATGAGCTCCGAGATGCAGCAGCTTCTTATGGAAGGAAGGGGCAGCTCAGGCTGCCCTGAAAGCATATCCTTGCCCTGTGCCTGATGAGTGTCCATCAGCAGCAGACTGCTGGGAAGGAGAAATCTGCCAGGAGATCAGCAAAGCGATTTGGAGAGCAGAGCAGGCACCCGCAGCCCTTGGAGGAGCCGCTGGTACAGAGCAAACAGCTCGGCGACACTTTCATACGTCATTAGGCTGATGTGCTGCTTAAATAGAGTCATCAATCATTTGGTTATTAAACCCCTTTGTGCCTGGCAACAAATTGATGGGAAACGAAGGCATTAGTAGGTTGTTTGAGGATTATAAAGCAGTACTTGTAAAGCTCCCACTGCTTCAGTGCAAGGTGAAAAAGCACGGAGGAGCTAATTGGTTGTGCCAAAATAAGCCTCCGAAAGTGCCGTGACTTAAATGGAAATAACCAACTGACTTGCCTTTTATTTGTTCTGACATGCTCCAGACTTCCAAGCATACATTTGGGTTGCATTTGCAGCTTTTTTCCTACAAATCCTGAGACTTGCAAGTCTTAAAAAAAAACAACCAAAAAACTAAAGAAAAAGAAAAGCTGAGAGTCTCATGCAACCTATAGTTCCAGCAGCTTGTACCTTAAGAAGGATGAACTGACACTAGTCTCCTTATTTCAGAATTAAAACACTATATTCTTGCTCAGAAGTTATTGAGGACTTAAAAAACTATATATTTCTGCTTTTGCTTATCTTTATTTCAGTAACCAGTTAGAGGGAGCTACTCTAATAATGCCCCACTTAATCCTGTATTCAAGCTTTGCACTTAAACCACAAATAAAACTCTCCTGGCTCACACTCACATTGTTAAGTTTAACTTCCATATTATGGTCATGGGTTTTTCAAGGAAACCACAGTTTGTGCATCACATCCTGTATGAAACCCATTTTGGCTTTTCCCAGGAAGCAGCTAAAAATCACATTTATTGGCCCTGTCAACAGCAGCTGTCAAACTACTATAGCCCAACTTGTGCATCCCCACAGCTGTAGGTCCTCGAGGAGAACAATGAAAGGTCAAAGGCAAAGGCTGCCCATTTTCCTGCACTGAGCTCTGAGCCATTCCTCAGACCTCATCAACTACAGTGGGAGAGCACAGCCCTGAGCAGGTGAAGACATGAGCTGCTCACTCTCTCTTCCAGCATAAAGGAAGCGTCTTTAAATGGCCCTAGCTTGAGCTGCACTCAAAAAGAGGCAAGAAGGCATCTCAGAATCTTAGAATATTCTGAGTTGGAAGGGAGCCACAAGCATCAGTGAGTCCAACTCCTAAGTGAACAGCCTGTACTCGCAGCCTTGGAGTTATCAGCACCAGGATCCAGCCAGCTGAGCTGGAGGAAGAGGTGGGACCTCCCTGCCCAAGGATGCCAACACCTAAGTGCTCACTAAGGTTCAGGAGCAGCACTCAGACTGCACAAGCACTTGGAAATCTCATGGAGGCTAACAGAAAGGTCAAACAGTTTAGGCTATGAACCTCTTGGGGCTGAGGGAAGAGAGCTCCATTGCTGCCCACAGGCTTGGGCAGCACAGAACCATGAACTGGTTTGATTTGGAAGGAACCTGAAAGGTCAGCTGGTTCCAAGCCTGCTGCCATGGGCAGGGACACGTGCTAGACCAGGCTGCTCAGATCCCTGTCCAGCCTGGCCTCGAGCACTTCCAGGGATACAGATGAACTGCAAGGTAGAAAGAGACTCCTGGCAAGCAAATTATGAACACCCACCTTGTGTTTGACTCTGGTCCAAAAGCCAATTGGATCACCTCTCAGACAACCCAGGGGCTCTTCTACTTACACAGCAGCTTGCATTATATAAATATGGGAATATGGGAAGCAAAAGGCTTTGGAAGCTCGATCGACTCACTCTAGCAGATGACAAACTGCAGACTTGTCTGCTTTCTAAGCCCCACCAAATGAATACCTTTTGCCCTCAGCTCCGATTCCGCAGCAGACAGCGTGGCCTGGCCCTCTGGCAGGCTGCCTGGGGAGGGTTAGGGCTGGTCACCTTGCCCTGCCACGCTCCAGACAGTGGCCTTGCAGAGCAAACAGACCTTCACTTCACACCCAGAGGACAGCAGAGCAAACTGAAAAGCTCTGGGAAGCAATGCAGGCAGCATAAGTCTTCTGCCCGTCTGTTGTACACACTGAAGACAAAACAGCTCCCTAAACGTCGGCGTGCTGTAAAAGTGCCAAAAGCAGAAAAGAGAAGAGACAACTATTGCCCTGTTATCCATAACCATTTTATGTCTCAGAATCCTCTGTGTATGAATTTTTCATTTTTTCCTTTAATAACTACTAGCATGCCAGAAAGCATCATAAAAGAGAAAGAGAGCATCAGGGGTAATATAATGCTGGGGAGAGGAATGAGTGAGAGCGAGCGGGCCCCACGATCTGGAAAGAGAGTTCGTTCTCAGGTATTTGAGGGTGGAAACCACTTGTATTTTAATGTCCTGATTGAAGCCAACAGCCCTGATTCTTTCATCACTGATTAGACAAGTAACCATGACTAAGTCAATTTGGTTGGAGACTAACTAATGAAAGAGAAAAACCCCAATTTCACATTTCTACTTGTAACATTAATTAGGGGAAGAATTAAGGCGGCTTGGGTGCTTGCTTTTGCATTTCTACATCTTAACAACTTTGGGCTTCTCTTTAAAACGCAACTTAAATTTGGGTTTGAATTCAATTTCCTGTGTGTGTGTTTTCTAGGGGCTGGAGCATCCCCGTGGTGTGCTTTACCCTTAAGCTCAACTCGAATTCTCTCCATGTTGCTTTCTAGAGCTGTAACCAAATAGATGGTGTTAATAACACACGCTCAGGCCTCACACTGAGCCCAGCCTTGCCTCCTAACTTTTAATGCACAAAAGTATGATAGCAAATTGATACCTTTTCCCATTTGTTTTGGTTTTGAGAGAACGGGATTAGCGAAGGAAGCAGATGCACAAACATCACAGGAGCACAGGGGACACTGGCTGGTGTCATCTGCCACAAAGTCACCGCTCACTTGTGTCCTCTGAAATATTAATCAGCTGCTGTGCTGGCAGTGCCACTGCTGCCTCCACACTGAGCTCATTCCTGCTCTGTTCCTTGAGGAGGTGGCTGCTCCCTGCTGGAGCTGCTCCGTGATGGGGCACCAAGGGTGAGCTGTGTCTGATGCCGAAGCAGACGTGAATTTATGAAGTTCTTTTTCTCGTGGAGTTTTTAAGCTCAAATATAATTAGCTAAAAGCCTTTTCTAACAGCATCATCCTCCTGATGGGGTGCCTTTCTGGAAGATCAAGGTAAAACCTTGGCTGATAAAGGACTGAAGGTACAGCCAGAGTGGAGCATAGGGAAGGTGGATGTTACAGCCAACAACTAAACCCTTCTCCCCTTCCCAGCTGTGCCCAGGCACTGCAGCCCCTGCCCCTCCTGCACTCACTCCCACACTCGGGATTCTTCCACACTTTTCAAACGTGGGCCAGCTTCACAATGGAGATATGTGGTTACAGACCCGATTTTGAGCCCACTCTGTGTGTGGCACAAACAGGCATTAAATCCTCAATTCTGGAGGCACCAGCTCCATGACATCCTTGCTCTGCTGCCTCTGCCTGCTGTGCCTTGATGAGTCAACACTGCTCAAAGTCTCAAAGTAAAAAGGCAGGAACACACCACGGCTCTGCAGGCTGCTTTTAGCCAGACAGCTGAACTCCTGACACCCTGGCACTATTATTTTTGTTAACAATATGAGAGATGGTAATGTGAGAGCAGGACCTGGGGCTGGTCTGCAGAGGACTTATCTCTGTAATGCACTTCTGGTGCCTGTGCTTCTGTTAAAGGTAGATGAGAAAATGTCCCCTAGGAGTAGGACTGCCAGCAACTAGCTCTCTGAATGGGCAGTCATCTGTTTAGCCAAGCTCCTCGCTGTGGAAAAGTATTTCTTCTCTCTACAGACTTCCCTTGTGCTCACTCCCTGCTCCCACACCTGCATCTCAACAGTATGGACACCTCCAGGTAAGCAGACAGGACATCTTTAGAAGCTTGCTTAGAGGACAGAAAGTTCCAGCAACCCAGCCCAGCCATCAGGACATCAGCCAGAGCAGGAGAGACCCTGGCAGAAACCTCCCAGGGAGCTTCCATTCACCACCCCAAGCTGCAGAACACTTGGGGCAGGAGAAGACACTGCTGTTTGAGCTTTGCCATTCTTTGTAGCACAATTAAGGGTTTGTTACACCAGGAAGAGAGGGAAAAGATGCACCAAGTGCTGCAGCTTTGGTGCACCATAGATAGACAGCGCCAAGATACAATGATACTGCGTAAAATGTTAAAAAAAAACCCCCAAAACATAAATCAAACCTGAGATCCAGAGCTGCTGAGTTTCTGGGGAGTTCTCACACCAACAGAGGTCCCATGTTAAAAAAGGGATTTAGCAGCAGCTCCACCACCCCGGCCAGAATTGTAAGGATATTTTTAGGGCTCAGATATGGGTCTGAGGCACTTTTTAGAGCCTCAAGGTCAGCAGCCCTTTGGTGCATTTGCACAGAGATTCCTGATCCCCTGAAACTACAGCACTGAGGCTTGCAAGCTTTATAGGACAGAATTAAGACAAAAACCCGAATGTCACCAAGATGCTGCAGCAGCTCCAAGCACAGCTAGAGAAATTCAGTATAACAGGAACTCTCCACCACTGCTGTTTCAGGAACTAAAACCTCAGAACCAGTGCAACTGCTTTAGCAAAATGCATATTAAAATACTTTTAAGAATACTGTGCCCTCAAAAGAATTATAGAAAATAAATGACAAGGGCATTTACTGCCTAGTGAAGTCATAGAGATACCTTACAGCAGAGAAACCAAACCCTTATGTTCCTTTGGCCAAATTTGAAAGGAAAAGTCTTCTGGTTTCAACAATGAATAGCCTAAAATTCATTCCATCCTCAGCCTTTGACACTGCCCACAATAGACCTTTTCAACAGCAAGGTTAAACACGGGGAGACCCTCTGGAAATGTTCAAGGCCAGCTTGGATGGGACTCTGAGCAACCTGGTCTAGTGGAAGGTGTCCCTGCCCCTGACAGAAGGAATGGAACCAGACCATCCTTAAGGTCCCTTCCAGCCCACACCCTTCTATAGCTCTCTGCTTTAAAAAGCCTGCAAAGCAGCCACAGGCCAACATAACTCCCCAAAAGTGCACAGGCAGCAATTCAGCAATCAGAGAAATAAAAAAATGAGGGGCAGAACAAAGAGCACAAGGGAGAGCTGTAGAGTTATGGGAAGAACTGACCTCCTGCAGGACTTGGGGCTCACATCTCACTGCAGACAGCATTTTCCCTGCTGAAGCCCAGAGCCTGCAGCACTCAAGGTGACGCTTGCCAGTGCCATCAGGGCTGTGGCATTTCTTGTGGCAGACAGCTGGCCTGAAGCACCTGTGTGCTCTGCAAAATACAAATGGATATGCTAATTCAGTACAATTACACCTTGAATCCACACAGCACTTACAGGAACAAAAGCTCAAAAGCTGCTTGTCCAAAGCAGCTGGGACTGGGCCAGCTTACCCAATATTTATCAAAGCAGCAATTCTGGTGAACTCTGTGTAAATAAGGGCTCATTCCTCACCAATAATCCAATAAAGGGACGTGTGCCACACACCAGAGAGCCCCAAGCTTGGTGCTGTGAGCCCTCCTCATTATGGATCAGGTCCAGGAGTAATATATGAGCATCCCCAAACTCTTTTCAGGAGTTCTCAGCAACTTAGGGCTGAGTTGGAAAAAAAATAAAAAAGGCAAGCTGGGTTTGAGAAGCAAAAAAGCCCTGATTGTCTTACTGTGCAGTGGAAATCTACTGCAGCCAGTGAGCTCCAGAGAAAGTTATTACTAAAATGAAAGCATAAATATATTGAGAGCACATCTAGGAAACTTACAGAGACCTCCCAAACAACACTGAAGTGAGAGGAAAAGCTGAGATCCGTATTTTTATGGTACCCGTGAAAACAAACAGAAATCAGGAATCCTCTGCCCCCTCGTCCCACCACAACCAGGGTTTTCAGTACATCCAACAGTACCCTGGGAGTCTCCAATAGCTCCAGCCAGTGATGGAAGATGCTAGGAGGACTTAAGAAATTACTCAATCCAACTAAATGCTTTAACATGCGAGATAGTTTGGTTACAAAAATATTTCTGCCCCGGACTGGGAAGAGTTAAACCTCTCCAAGTCAGGATTTTTAATTCTTTGCCTTTTTTTTTTCCTTCCTTTTAATGGGTTTGTTTGTTTCCCCTTGGAGGCTGCAGTCACACACAATAGGCAGATTTTTCAATTAAGCCATCTTTTTCCACTTTTAGTATTCAATGGAGCCCAGGTGCCAATTGTTTGCTGCTTGGTTTCTGCCTTCCCTTTCCTGCCTACAGCTTAACCCTTTTCTCTCCTTCCTGCTTTTGGGGCTGTCACTGGTCATGCAGAGGATGCTGATGGCTGATAAATAATTATCAGACAGCTTGGGAATGCTCTGCATCAGGTATCAGTGACATTAAAAAATGCAGTGTATGGAGCATCCCCCGATGAATTTAGTAACAGTTGGGTAGTAACTAATCATCTTTCCTTTGAAGCCCTCTTCATAGCATATTTATTTATAAAGTGAAAGCGTTTGGCTTTTATTAAAAAAAAAAAAAAAAGCCACAAATCACCAACAGCCAGCTTCAGTGAGCATGCCCTGATTTATTTCAGGAAGACTGACAAAGACATGGTAATGGTTTTTCTTTTAAATCCCTCACCATGCCATCACTTCCTGGGAAGGCAGCTCAGCAAGTTGGAGCGCAGAGCTGCCATCCTGTGCTCGTGGAGAGCAACCTCTCCAGCTATCCCAGCCTCTGGAAAGCACAGAGGAGGGCTTCACACAGATCAGGGATTAAGCCAGGCCCAGCTCAGCCACAGTGTCACTGCTGGAGGTCTTAAACCCTTCCTTCCATCAGATTGACTGTGGTTGTCGTGCAGCTGATGCCTGAAGTTTTAGCTTTGGTGTTTTCCAGACTCTGTGCTGCCCAGGGGTGCAGTTCTGAGCTTCACATGCAGTGTCACTCAGCTCTGCACACAGCAGGGACACAAAACAAATCCTTTTCCTGATGGAGACCAAGGACAATGGTTACAAGTTTCAAGCCCAAAGGCACAAACAGTGGGCTGAAGGGAGAAACAAGAAGGATGGGGCTTCATAACCTGAAGCTGTAATTGGACAATTAACCTCAATATGCAAATGGACCAAAACTTATAAAAGTGTCAGACCTCGTGACCATTTGTCCATTTTGTGACCATTTTGGGTCCACCTTGGGTGTAGCCCTGGCCAGGCTCTTGTGCTGCCCAAGGTGGACCTTAAAGGCCTTTTAACAAACACCTACTTTATTCTCTTAGCTCTGCCCACTCTCTGTCCCAGCTCAGCCTCCCCAAGGTGTCACAGCCACTGTGCTGCTGTCCACGTGCCCCCAGCCTGACACGGTGAGCAGGTGCTTGGGGTTCTGCCTCGTGTGTTAAACACCAAACCAGAGGAGCAGATAAAAGCCCAGCCCTGCCACGTGCCTCGCTCTGCATCACTGCCACCAGAGGAGGGTGAAAGAGGCGGCCAGTTTGAGCTCGGGAAAGAAGCCACAGCGCGGTGATGAGCGCCCGCATCGCGTCCCCTGCAGCCATCAGGGGAAGGAGGGCAGGGAAAAGGGAGCAGAAAGGGAGGTAAATAAAAAAACAACTGAACCACCAAGACTGGAGAATGTGAGGATAAAGCTAAAGCAATACTCTCCAAGAGCTGAAAGAACACATTTTTAGGAACAAGACATCCAACCTGCGATGAGGGATTTGCGCACTCTGCGGATCCTCCCAGCACCATAACCCATTTAATAAAAAAGGAAAAAGCCATCTGTGGAAATGGGATGCTCCTTTAAGCCTTGCAGAGACTTTCTCCAGCACCACAAATCAGCCTTCCTGTTGCTCTTCCTGTACCACACAGGGCTCAGCCATGCTTCATTTTTTTTGTTCTTTGTGTGTGTGTTTCAGGGTTGTTTTTTAAACCAAGAAAAAAATCAGTATCAAAATTTTGAAAAGAACCCCCAGAGTTTTGGGGGAAGCAGGCATAAATATCAAACAACACACAAAACAAGACTGAGCTACTAAGAGATCATACTTAGAGCGGCAGTGGTGGGGTGGAAGAAATATAGCAGACAAATTTAACACCATTTAGGAGGGTTTATATACAATGTTTACATCCCAAGCAACATTTAGAAGTGACAATTGAGTGATTTATCACATCCCAGTTCACTCCTCCCCCGTCAAAGCAATTGGCAGAACCAGCAGAGCATCTCTGAACACCACCCACAAACCCAGAACAGCTTCATCCTTGGCCAACACCGTCCCCTTGGGCCTTCTGAGGAGCTGGGATTTAGGAGAAGGCCTTGCAGGGGAACAGAGTTTCAAATGTCCAAGGATTAAAAAACACATGAGGCTTTGAAACCTGATGGGACCTGAAAGAATTGAAGGAGAAGCTATTTTAGCAGAGCATCTTTGGCCAGTGAAGCCAGATGACCCTCAAAATTGATTAATGGAGCATCTGGGAGTGAAGCCCAGGAGGTGCTGGCAACATGAACTCCTGCCCCACACAAGAGCATCCTCAGAGAGCCCAAAAATCCATGCCCAGCAGACAGAACCTGACCGCAACACCTGCCTCGGGCCAAACCCGCTCTTTACACTTCATGAGCCACACAGAAACATGGTGTAGTTATGATCACTTCTTTCACCAGACATGGTTGAAATCAGCACTGGATCCCAAAACTGAAGGAGAAGCCTTGTACAGACAATTCCTGCAAGGCTCAGCTCCAGTACCAGGCTCAAGACCTGGCATGCATATGCGTTTGGCAGCGAGTAGTAAATCAAGTGAAAGAACATTTCAGGATTTTTTTCAGCTGATTGTTTAGGAATTGACTTGGAGTAAGCTTCCTCCCCAAGAGGGATTTCAATTCTACCCGTGCACAACGAGGAGAAAACATTAATGCAGTGTTAAGACAGCTCAGTGCTGAGAGCAGCACGCACAGGCTGAGCAGAAGGCCACTCAAGTCCTGTGACACCCCAAACTAGGTATTAGCAATTTTTCAAGGACAAAGTTGTGAAGTTCCCAATGACAACAGCAACCTTCCCCCTTGCAAACTGGCCCAGCAGACACAAGTCCCCCTGAGACTCAACCTAGTCACCTAGGGACAGGGCTCCTCACCCCTTGTGGGGGGGACTGGAATGCTGCTGGTGCCATCAAGGGACACGCTCACACCACGTCCTCCCTGGGAGCGCCAAGTGACAGGAGTTGTTTCTCTTAAAGGCACACTTCAGAGATTGTACTTTGGAAAATAAAACTAAAAAAAACCCCAACCCAACAACTGAGGCATCCTAAGAACAAGGAAAGTGCAGGTGAGACTTACCCTCTGGCTCTGCTTTCCATGCAAGTTTCAGGCTGGCTTTGCTTTCAGGATCCTGCCTGGTTCCAGGCATTACACAGATGTAGTGATTAATTACAGCATGTTACAACTGAGATTTAGGCTTCTGTTCAATTTGTGGTTTTTATTTACCCACCCTGACCAACTTGTGCAATCCATGGGCTTGGGAGTCATCAGTAAAATGTTTCATAAAATATTAAGGGTGCTGCTTCCCAATGACATGGGAGAGCTGTGGGAATTGAACTGGTACCAGGGTATAATTAAGCCAGGGTAAGGTTAGCTCATTACGTGTCCAAGCAAAAAGGGGGTGCCATAATAGTGCTGGGTCTTCAGCGGGCGATGCATTTTGGAAACAGGCTGACATATGTAGTCTTCCTGAAGCCTCTGAATCCAAATCCATGTGTGGATGTAATTTAATGCACAGTGCTTTATGCAATTATACCTACAGATGCCTAAGTGAGAATTTAAATTAGCATTAACTTGATAGCTTTTGCTGAAGGCAGACAAATGCAAACGGGTGCCGGGCAGATTTTGCTGCGAAGCTCTGCCGATCCCCATCGGTTCCCGAGGCACTGTTCCAAATGGAAACCCTGGGGATCTTTTCAGCAATTAGGCCCACTCCAGCAAGAGCCTCTCTGCCCAAGTGGATGCAGAAATGAGACCACATCTCCACTCTGCAAAGTGTCACCATTTGGGCAACAGAGAGAATGATGCTCAAACAGGACGACCCCAACTCCTGGGTTCATCAGGGCAATCTTTACCCAGAAACTCTTACAAATCCATATATACCCCTCTTCTTCTGCCCTAAAGAAGACAAATCAGCAAGTAACACATGGGCAAGGGTCAGTGTCTCATGGTTCTTCTGCACTGAACCACAACCCATCTCTTGCCCTTAATGCTCCTTGGATGGTCAGCATCTAAACCCCTGCAGGACTAAAGGACCCCACAGGATCTCTTTCAAGCACTGAGGTTTGCAGACAGCTTCTTGCAACTTCAAAGCTGGCTATACCCCAAAAGCAACCTTTACTCTGATCTCAACAGACCACTGAACTTTTCATCTACCCAAAGGGAATTTCAGATTCCTCCAAACCAAATAATTAGTCTATTTTTTCTGGCTGTGCTGACTGCAGAACCTGCAGTGGCAGAGGGGTTTTCTCCCTGTCACTAATGAGCATTAGGAGGGCTGGCTTCCTGATGAGCCAGAAGTGTTGGCAGCAAACACACGGCATAAAAATGATTGAGAAGTAGCCTGATACCCTGATTTTATGAAAAAACCAAAGCAACAGGACTCATCATCAGCTGTGGCAGGGAAATTATCAGCTGGGGAGAGCACCATTTGTTTGCTGCAGCAGCAGACTTGGATCCTTCCTTCCCAGAAGCCGGTGCAGGTCAAGCAAACCGAGATATGCCAGGGCATTGCACCCCTCGGGCATCTCCCCGCTGGGCAGAAGGCAGACTGACATCAAAGGATTGCATGTCCCCTGTTAAACAGCAGATTTCATCTTTTCCACTCTGCTGCAAGGAAAGATCTGATGAGCTGACTCAATCCACAGCTGCACGTCACCTTGGTAATCTACTGCTTGGAGCAGTTGTCCCTTCAGCAGCTCTCAGAATTGGAACTGGAAGGCTGATAGGTTTTTAAAACACCTGGGAAGCATTTCTGGACCTCTCATCTGTCTGAGGAATGGCATATCTCAATGAGCACACGCCACTGCTCCCATAATCCAGAGGCTGAATTTTCCTCTCAGCACAGATCAAGTAAAGAGGCACAATTACTTTGTATGAAAAACATGTGGAGAATGATTTTTAAAGGAGTGATATTAAGACAAGCCTTACTCTTGTATCTAGAGAGGGGACATAAGATGCCTCCTCCTTTCGTGGGATCTCCTTTGGGATCCTCTATAACTATAGGACATCCTGCAGTTTGGGTGGGCCAGGTTGTAGCTCCAGGATTCCTGTGGAGAAGTTACCCCCAGGAGAAACAGCGCAGCTATGTGTCCTTCAGCAAAACTCTCATCCCAAGGCAGCAAAGTTCATATCCCAAAACTCACCAGAGTAAATTCTACAACTCACCAAAATGTTTCAAGCTTCTTCATTTCCCCCCATAAAGGAATAACATGACCTTGGAGTGCTGCTTTGTAGTTTGGTTTTCCTTTTTTTTGCTGAACAACAAAGGAACAGCTGTTCAGATTTCTTTGTTGCTGTTGTCTTCCGTGGCAGGAATGTGCGTACTGAATATTTAGGACACATTATCTGAAAATACAAATCCTGTTACTAAAGCAGCTCATGAGCAAACACATGATGCCTTCCACAGTGAGTTCCCAGTTGCCATTATGCTGTGACCAGGAAAGTGGGGTGGTGCTGTCTGGGCAGCACCAGGGAGGCAGGTGCTTGTTGCAGGAAGGTGCTGCAGTGGTCAGCTGGATGGAAATGCCTTGCTTGGGAGCACAGCAGTGACACAATTGCCTTCACTCTGACACTGTGGGAGAGCACAAGCAACAGCTTTACCACAGCTCATCCTAGTTTTCCTGAATATTGCATTTCTTTCATCACTCAACTCCCAGATAGGAAGGCATTAACAGCAAAATGGAGTCGTACCTGCTGCCCCTGATCCTGACCCAGTCTCGTCCTCGGGCTTGGCTCTGTCCATCAGCCCAATTCACCTTCTCTAGGGTGACCCACTGAAGGTTATATTCCTGTACCAGGGCAGAGGGAGGATCCTGAAGGCAGAGAAAGCCTCACACTACAGTACTTCAGCTAAGACAAAGCCAAACTCTTCCCCAAGTCAGGGAGGATGCATAGCTGATGTTTCAATGCCATGTGGTTTATTGCTAGCTAGGAGGAGGCACGTGGCCACAAAGCCACTCCTGGGAACTCCTGCTGGTTTAAAAAGCAGACAGGGGTCTGGTTCCATTGTAATTACAGTTAATTTGCTGAAGATACTTTTCTAAGAGTTTTAATAGGTCTCCCAAGGGACAAGCCACCAGCCTCAGCCCAACCTTTGCTCCCTTAATTGGAGGTCCCTGGCCCCACCTACAAGTCCCAGGTGTGTTCAGGTGCCCACACAACTCACCCTGAGGAGCTGCATAGGAAACTTGGTCTGAAAGGCTCTCCATATCAGAACATTGTTGTTTGCTCACGTTCCTGCTGTTCTCCAGGTCCTCAACCAAAAGTCCCCACCATGTGACAGGCTGCAGTTGCAGCTACAAAGTGTGTGGCCTCCATTGTGGGGGAAAAGCCAGGCAGAAGTTGCACAGGAGGAACATCTATTCGCTGAATTCTTACACAGCTATTCTAGAGATAGCTAATGAATCAGGGCTCCAGAAAAACAAGGTCAAAAGACCATCATTTCGATTTTTCAAACCTAAATTTGCATGTATAAAAGAAAACCTGCAAATATTGACAGCACCCAAAATGTACTTTGGAAAACCACAGCTCTTAAGGTTCTTATCTGCAGTTGCACAAAGTGAAGAGAAGCTGAGGATGACTTGAAAATAGAAACCAATTCATGGAGCCCAGGGTCCCAGGGGTTTTACTGCATTCAGCAGCTGCTTATCAAGAACTGGATGAACCTCATTTTGAAACTTAGACTTGGACGTATTCAAGACAAATTGCTCTTCATTTCCTAAACTCTCATTTCTGCAAAGTTTTCGTGGCTATTGAAATAAAAATATTAAACCGATCCTGATTTGAGTGACTGCTTAAGTCACTTGGGGGAATTACTTTAAACAAAATCCACTTCCATTTTGGTGATCTCAAAAATATCTGCAGCAGTTGGACAGAATGTACACTGCAGTCAATAAAGGTTTGAATGAAACCTCCTGTGGCTCAAAACATGCCAGACCAGGCCACAGTGGAGCATATGCCAAGATGGGGCCCCAGTGAGGGCTACAAAAGGCAAGTCCTCTGCGTTATCTGAGTTTTCCCATTTTGCTGCATTCCCATGGTTAGCTCCATCAGCTGTGCTGTGTGTAAGCAGAGCTTATGCACGTGGGCTTTAGGGAAGAAAAAAGCCATTTCCAAGAGGTGACACTGCTGGTGCTGTCCCTGAGGCAGCTCTGAGGAGTGCTGCTCCCCCTCCACGGGCACTGCTGAGCACTGCTTTAGCACTGTCATCTCCCAGTGCACAACTGAACCCCAAAGTACCTCCCCCTGCAGTTAAACAGGTGAGAGTGAGAACCCTGACAGCTGATCTGGGTCTGCTGTCTTTGCTCCAAGCACAAACACAGGCTGGGCAGAGGATGGACTGAGAGCAGCCCTGAGGAGGAGAGCCTGGGGATGTTGGTGGATGAGAAGCCCAACCTGACCTGGAAATGGGCACTGGGAGCCCAGAGAGCATCTCTGCCATGGGCTGGCACCAAAGCCCTGTGGGCAGCAGGGGAGGGAGGGGATTCTGCCCCTCTGCCCCACCGCAGTGTGACCCCACCTGCAGTGCTGTGTCCAGATCTGGGGTCCCAGCACAGGAAGGACATGTTGGACAGAGGCCAGAGGAAGCCACCAGGATGATCAGAGGGATGGAACAGCTTTCCTTGAGGAAAGGCTGAGAGATTTGGGGTTGTTCAGCCTGGAGAAGACTCGACTCAGGGGTGACATAACTGTGGCCTTCCAGTACCTAAAGGTGGCTACAAGAAGGACTTTTGACCAGGCCCTGGAGTGATAGGACAAGGGGGAATGGCCTTTAACTGCCAGAGGGCAGGGTCAGATTAGATATTAGGAAGAAATTCTTCCCTGTGAGGGTGCTGAGGCCCTGGCACAGCATGCCCAGAGAAGCTGTGGCTGCCCCTGGACCCCTGCAAGTGTTCAAGGCCAGGTTGGGTGGGGCTCTGAGCAACCTGGTCTGGTGGAAGGTGTCCCTGCCCATGGCAGAGGGGTTGGAACTGGATGATCTTTACCTTCACTTCTGACCCAAACCGTTCCATGCTCTGCTCCATTTCTGTTTGATGCACACCACTCCTAACCAGGGAATGGCAGTGTGGAACTTGGAGGCAGCAGATGAAGCTTACCCAGACTGACACACGCAGGGCTTTGCTTTTCACTTGCCCAGATCAGATTTTAGCAAGCTGATGGCTCCTCTCCCAGCCTATGTATTTTTCCTGACTGTAATGCACAGCACTACATTACAACAGAGAACATTTTGGCCTTTTTTTTCCCCCAATCAAGGTGGGAAGCTGAGGGTGTTTAGTGAGGTGAGGGAAGGAGCGTTTTGCTCCTGGTTTTAGAAGCCCACGAGCCTCAAGTGACCTTTGCCTTCTGGGAGCTGCCATGAGTTATCCAACCTGTCACCAGAGCTGGAGGCTGCAGCACAGCCCTGCCTCTGCCCCTGAGGAAAGGAGGGAGGCCTCACATCTGAGTATGTGGCACAGAAAAGCTCCAAAGTCCCCTGGGGAGGCAAAATAAAAAGGAAAGGAAAAAAAACAGGGGGAGAAACGTGCACAACAGACACTACCTGCGAGCAGGCTCAGAGCTCCCACTCCTCCTCCTTTGGAATAGCTCTCCTCAAAAGGTGAAAAACATCTTTCTATATTTATCTCGCTCACTGAGCAGGAAAAAATGCCCCTGACCCTGCTTTATTTACCCAGGACATGCTATTGAGGGAGGTTTTAATCCAAACACAGTGCTGAAAATAGGATGGATGATTAAAATGCTGACATAGCACCCCATTTGTGCCTCTAAAGGTTGAGTGTAATTTTCTGCCTTTCGTAATTGCTCTGTCTACCCTTTCTGCCTTCTGCAGAGCATTTGCTCTTCCTAATCTGGCCTCAGCTTTCTAAATAAGGCTTTTTATTGATTGTAGACTTTCTGTTCACTCCAGATGAGCATCACTAAGGCTGAGAAATCGGTCAGCACTGCTCTGTCCCTTATATATATATCTGTGGTGTTTGTTTGGTTTTTTTCAGTTTTGACACATATGCTGTATGCACAGGATGGGAACTTAATCCCTGCTGCCTGGCACGCAATGCTGGCATCTCTGGTCTGATCCAAACAAACACACACACCCCAAGAAAAGGGTCCTGACAGCCTCCTGCTCAGTGCAGAGCTACATATCAGCTGGGGAGAACATTTTGGCCTTTTTTTTTGCTGTTGGGTTTACACTGGAGGCTCAGCTCAGTAAGACACTGCTGTGGATGTCATACCTTAGATCCTTGCTGATTCAATGGTATAAGATGTGCTTGGCCACATCCATCTCCCAGCTGCCTTCCCTTGGACCAGCCACCCTGCACTTTGCCTGACCAAATCCCTGTGTCTGTTGTAAGACACCAGGTCGAGTGATTTCACAAACACAGGTCTAAACAGCTTCAGGTGTCTTCTGCTCTTTCCAGCCAGGGTGCACCCTTGCCTCCAGGTCAAGGAATCGTGGAATGGTTTGGGTTGGAAGGGACCATGAAGGCATATCTTTGCTTTGTCCAACACTTCAACAGGTGCCAGGGCAGCTCCTCTGCTTCACACTTGCTTGCTTTTCTCATACCCTTCAGAGCCAAAGCCTGAAGGACAGGACCTCAGTAAGGAGCTATTTACAGAGGGATTGGGGAGTTTATGCAGAGTTGTTTCATCACTAGCAAACAAACAAGGCACCAGGTCTGCCCATGATCAGCAGGATTTTGTTTAAGAGGCTGCTCTGGAAGGGTGGAGAGCTCAGAGCTGAAGCAAGGCAGGTCCTTACCAAAACCAGATCCTTTCCAAAGGCTTTAAGAACTGAAGCTGCTTGAACATTCACGTAGCCCTGAGAACAATCTCTAGCAAAGCCAAAAGCAGATCCCTCAGGGAAACAAATAAGACTGGAGCAAACATAGCCACGTTGCTTCCAAATTCTCCTGCAGCCTCCAATTGTTGCTGTTAATGGAGAGCACAACAGGACATTTCTGCATCCTGTGCTGGAAAAAGCCAGGAGTGCAACCTCTTAGCACCCTCAGCACATTTTCACAGAGACAAACGTAGGTTCTGTGTCCCCTCAGAGTGCCTGGGGAGGGATAAGCAAGACCTGGCCAGAGGGGTGGAAGCAGAGAACAGCTGTTCATCTATCAGGAATTGCAGACTCCAGGCATGCTGGGCTGAACTGATGTTTTAAGGGAAATACTGCTTATAAACCCCCCCAAAATGCATAACTGGTTGGTAGAGACCACCTTTGGTACAAGCTTTCCCTGACAGACTGATGCCCTGGAAAGACAACTGCCTGAACAAGCTCCATTTCCATATTTGATGAGTGTTTTGTGTGTCAGCCAGGATACTCCTGGGGCTTCACAGCACAGAAAACACATAGGTCTTGAATCCTGATTCATCATCACCCCTTCCCATCCTTGGTAATCTGGGGCTTTGCAGATGAAAGCAGCAGATTCCCTTTCTTTTGGCATCCACGAAAGAGCACCTTCATCCAAGATGGGCTCTGAGCCCTCCTTCCTCCCTTGCCTTGAAATGTCCCAGCAAAGGACAAGGTCTCTGTGCCAGTAGGGCCAGCAGCAATCAAAACCCCTCACAGGACATGGACACAAGCCCCAGGATGCACCTCAGCACCTGGGCTGGCAAATTGCTGCTACCTCTGCATTAAAAGAGTGATTTTAGCTTCCACATGAAAACATCATGAAAGATTGACTTTATCACCCGAGTAATTAAAACACGCGGAGCGCAGAAATGAACTGACAGACATCCAAATAAAACCTCTCAGCCAGGAACCAGGCTCTGGAGGAAGCAGTTTCTTGTGCAAAGCTGCAGAGCCCAGTGCTCAGGAGCATCCACCTGGCACTGCTGTCAGGGGAGGTCACCTTCACAGCCTTAATATCACACATCAGCAAGAGCTGGACTTGTTGAAAGGTGAAGAGCAGTGTTGCAGCTTAGTGCAATGAGGGGATAAAGTTCTCATCCTCTTTCCTCAGGGAGGGCCCCACAATGGTCACTGCATGGCAGAGAACACCCTCAAGATGTGCTGACAGTTTTGACCCTCTGTGTGAAGCCCTTCCAAGCATCAGATGAAGAGGGCTTGGGTTTTGTTTTTCTTTAATTGGGAGTTGAAATAAATATCATTTAGCAGCTTTCTTCCAGTGTTGCACTGCTTTCTGCCATGGCACTGCCCAAGGAATTACAGCACTGCAAATATTTGCTGGGTTTAATTTGCTTGTACATAATTATTTAATTTGCTCCACAGGAAAAAAAACCCTCACTGTGGGTGCTGATGTTGTCTAAAATTAAGTCATTAGAGGAGCAGTTCAATGTATTTAAAAATCAAGGTCTTCTAGACTGATTTGTGTCAATTACAGAATAATTTCTATCTTTTGGCAATGTGCATTCCTCTTTCTTTCTGGTTAAACCTTGGAAAAACGTTCTTCCCCTCCTCCCAGCAGCAAGTTCATTTTCAAGTTGGGTAAATAAGCACCCCTGAGCAATGGCCTTGGGGATTCATTGCCCCTGCTGGCCTCTCATTGTGCATTTCAGCCCAGCAGCCCTTTCCCTGGGCAGTCCTAACTGGAAAAGAGTTGTGTTCTGCAGAAAGCACCGGGAGACCTTGAATTAGCACACTGTGAAATTCAGGATTAGGAGGTGGTCATTAACAATAGCTGCATGCCCTGGAAGCCTCTCATTTAATGGAGTGGTGAGAGATTATTTACACTGTGACATTAAACATCCTGATAACCAAATGTCTCATCAGCTCAAGATGTGCCCTTTAATTCCTGCTACCTTGCTAAAACCTCATGTCAAACCTGCATGGACTCTGCTCACACCAAAAATGAATCACTTCCCAGTGCTGGAAGGCGATTTTCCCCGACCAGATTTATGTATCTGGGTAATGGGGTGTAATAGAAAGGTGTTCAGGATTCTCACGTCAGCTTTGATGAAAGGATCAGCACTTAAAGAGAACAGATTAATCTTGGCAAGACCCAAACCCATCCCGTGGCTCCTGCCAGAGACACCTGCTGCACCTAAATTACTTCCTCTAACAGGTCTACAACTGAAGTGACTTAATTTATGGAACTACACCAGGAATGGGCACGTGGTCCAACTCAGACACAGGCCTGCAGATCATCTCCACACGACCTTGGACCTCGGGCTTAATTAGGCATGGAGAACATGAGCCGTGTGCAGGACACGCTCGGGCGCCTTGCAGAAAGATTTGTGGCCAGGCATTGCCTGGGCAGGAGTGTCAGAGCATCCCCACTGCCTCCCTCCCCATCCACCAGGATGTGCCACACTGTCTCACTTGACCCTATGTCGAGCAATTTGATTTCTTAGATACATGATTAATGTCATTAACTTGGATGTCCGGGAGATTTATTTTTTTTTAAACCCTGCCTAAAACCAAGAGGGGCTTACAGAGAAGATAATCACTGCTCGTACAGAAAAACAAATAGGCCAAAGGGGATCATTCTGATACTCTGATCTGATCTCTTGCCATCTCCCAGCAAAGTTTGAACAGCCTGCAGTAAATAAAGTCTCATCTTGAACTCCTAAGAATATCTGACCCTAAAAGGACAGGTCTTTGACAAGGGGTCACCTCCTTTCAGGTATGGATGTCCCAGGAATAGAAGTCAAAGCCAGACAAACAGGCTTTACATATTAATAATATTTTTAAAAAATTGGGAGGCTTGAAAGGCCAATATTCAATATGCATCAAGTTCATGGATTCAAGTTTTTTTCATTATTTTAAGAAGTTAATCCCAGCTACCACTGAATGGCTAGAAGGAGGCAAGAATACCAGGGACCAAGGTCAGCCTTCTCTCAGCAACATGTTCCAGAGCCTCACCACTCTCACAATGAAGAACTTCTTCCAAATACCTAATTGAAAACTTCCCTTTGTCAGTTTCAAGTCATTCCTCCTTGTCCTATCACTGCATGTCCCTGTAACAAGTCCCTCTCGGCCCTTGTGTAGCCCCTTTAGGAACTAGAAGGTGTTTTAAGTTCTCTTCTCCCAGCTGAACAGCTCCAGCTCTCTCATCCTGCCTTCATAGCAGAGGTGCTCCACCCCTCTGACCACCTTCATGACCCTGCTCTGGGCTCACTCCAACGTGTCCACATCCTTCTTATGCTGAGGACCCCAGAGCTGGGTGCAGCACTGCAGATGGGGTCCCACCAGAGCAGAGCAGAGCAGAACCCCCTCCCTCGATCTGCTGCCCACACTGCTTTGGATGCAGGCAGGATCATTTATGCAGATGACTTTTCATTTTAAACCAAACCAAATATAGAAACCCCACACTCCTCTTCAATAAGTTATTTGCTAAATCATATCGGGTGGCCAGCCCCACGCTCAGATAGATTGCTCCAGCCCTGACCCCGGAACGTGCTTGTGGTAGAAATGACAGATAATTCAATGATTCTTTGTGCTGGCTCAGCTCAAGGCTTCTCTTGAGCCCAGAGTTCAGTGCTATGAAATTGGCATCCTGATAAACCAGCCCTGTGATGGAACTAAGGCCCATTTGCTTTGGGCTGGAACCAACGTGTTCATTAATCCCAGTGCCTCGGGACGGACTGGGGCTGGCTCACCTCAGAGGAGAGGTCACTGCTTTGTCAGCTTTGCTCCTCACATCCTCTCATTAAATTTCCATCTAGGTGCCACATACTTGGCTCGTTAAGAAGCAAGGATTATTTTTTTTTTTTTTGGATTAGCTTAATGTTTGCCAGAGCAAACAGCCAGACTGAGAGGCACAGGGCTCAGGGACTGGGACAGATCTGCATCCCCAGAGCATGATGCTGCCAAACAGTTGAATCCAGCTAAGCGTCTGGGAGCTGACACAAGATGATTTTTTTTTTTAGCTCTGGTGAGTCCTGACTGTTATTTTAGGGTGAAGGAAGGAAGATGTTGTACTTGGATATTTGACCAGACAAAAGCAAAACTCTTTCATTAGGTACTGAATCTTATCCCTGAACCCTGAGCTAGAAACTCAGCTGCAAATAGCAAGATGAAGGAAAAGAGTCTGAGAAGACAGCACAAAGAAACATTGGGAAAGATTCACTCCTGTTATGAGCTAAAGCACACAAATGAGATAGCCCTGATAGCAGCTGACTTCTGGAAAGCAGCTGGCCAAGTTGGGATATCAACAGGCTGGAAATCCCATTTCCAGCTTTTCAAGCAGATGCTAGCTCATCTCCCTGACCCAGCAAAGAAAAGTCATTTGTAGGCTCATTTCTGAGAGCCGGAGATGGCACTGACAGCTTTGTGCCATACCAAACCTGTCCAGAAGTGTCATTTTGGGAAGCACTAGGCTTTGTAATTAGTTAAGCTCTGCGATCCCCACAGGGGATCCCAAGGCAATGAAGATGTACCGGTGATACTTTTAGTTTTCTGCCCCATGAGACCTGAGAAGTCCAAGAGGATGTGCTCCAGAAACATCTATTTCAAGCCTAAATAAAAACTATCCTCTCCCTAGGAAAACATTAGATAGATTTTTCCTCCTCCTGAGAGGAAAAGCATGGGAGAGGTTGACACATGGGAGAAGCACGAGGCACATTGCCAGCAGCAGAGGGACATGGTTGATAGCTCAGATCATTACTTTTCTCTTGTCAGCAGATACGTTCAGAGGAGATGAAAAACTCATTTTGTGATGGCAATGAAAAGCAAGGGCTATAACCAGCACAGTGCCTGCTCTAAAGTGACCACAGGAGACAGCCCTGGCTGGCAGCGATGATCAGCAGGCAGAGTAACAGACAAACCACACAAACCCCATCGTTCCCATTAACTTCTCCTTGCCCCTGGTTAAGATTCATCTTCTATTTTTCATCAGCTGGATAAAACTGAGCCTTCAGAAATGCAACCTTGCCACCACATACATCCCATCACACTGTCACCAGAGGCACAGGCAATCCCAGGAAAGCCAAGATTTAAGAAACAAACTGGAGAAGGACTAAGACTGGCTCCAAAAGTTATTACTGTCTTTTTTCACCCCCAAGCTTTGTGGTCTTTTCTTTCTGCTCCACGCTGTTCTGTATCTCCTGCAGATTGTCCCAGCTTGGGGTAATTTGGCATTCATAAAACATCAACTTCACAACTTTGCTGCTGTGGCTGGCAGGTAAAAACATGCTTTGCTTTGCAGCTGTTCCCTGTACATCTCCTAAAGCATTGACAAACCACAGGGGCAGGAAAAGCAGGAAAAAGTACATTTCATCCTTTTCATCATGACTGCAGTGGGCCAAATGCACAGCAGGTGCAGATAAGCATGAGATACTCCACCTTGTTACACCACCTGCTTTGCACTTCAGTCACTCAATTCAGCCAAAACCACAACAAACATGTTATTTTAGGTTGCCCAGCAAATTCTCCACATTTAAACGACCAAACTGAGGGGTTTGGGGTGTTTTTAAGCCCTAATGACCATTCAAAAAGGCTTCTAGCTATGCTGCTGTTCTGCACTCAGCCTGAACTCGACTTCAGCAACACTCAGGGCAGCTCACCTGTAGGAGCCCCTCCCATTTTTCAGGTAAATTGATGCAAACACAGGAATATTGGAGTCCCCATCCACACCCTCTCCCTGCTCCCACAGCCAGCCTCCCGGCAGGCTTTCACTGCTGGCCCAATGAGGTCACACAGTTGGTTTAGCAACACTCCTTTTTCACAGGAGAGGGTGCCCCAGGGTAGAGCTGGCACTGCACAATTATTTCATGGAGCTGAGACTCTCTCCCCACACCCAATCAGCAGCATCACCTGGGCAAGACACCCGGAGGTGCTTCCCAGGCAGCAGCACAAACCCAGTTGATACCATTTACAAACAAAAACGTGCCCAGATCTTTGCAGAGAAAGAAGTTTAGCAGCAGGAAAAACAACTGCAAAATATTTTATGTTTAAATGAAGGCTGATGGTGCCAGGAGGAAGGTGACTCAGATCCATCTACACTTTCCTCCTCGGAGCTCAGTGCTGGCGTCATCCTGCGTCAGCCACCAAACCAGCTCTGCTTTACTGCTGCACAAACCTGTTTTGCACATCCTGATTTCCTGCCCCATGGTCTCTTGCGTGGGAGGCTGACGGTGGAGGGACGACTGACACCAAAGAAAGCTCCAAGCATCAGCTGGCCAGTAACCTCTCAGTGCACTGTCCTTTCCTCTGTACCCTTCCCATGGGCAGCTCCACACAACACAGCCTCCTTCTCTGCACCCTTTGCTAAGTCATTGCTCTGCAGGACCACCCAACTCCTCCCTATCCCTGTTTGTCCCTCGTGTAGCACCTTACCTTATCTGCCCCTTGCACAACCGCTTGACCCTTCCTCCTCACAGCTCAGCCAGCAGACTCTGACGAACTCTCGGCCAGCTAACCCTCTTTTATAACATCCATTCTCCTTGGGCCTAGCCTGTGACCTCATTAAGGGCCAGGCTGTTCTCACTCTTGGGCAACCAGGACACCTGCAATTCATGTGGAGAGATTGCCTTCAGTACTGTCCCTGTTCTCTTACAACCTGTCCTCCCACCGGAGGCAGCAGAAAGTGTATGGCACAACATTTGTAGGGCCTGTCTGGTGAGAGATGATTTCATTTCTATTTGAACTGGTATTTATTACACTGGGGAAATGGGGAGTTCATCCCTCTGGTTCATCTTGCATGACTTTGTTTCAGCACACATTCCAAAACCATTGAAGAAAACAGCTCTAAGACATCTCTAAAATAAAAAGATGTCAGAAATCAACAGCGGTTTTAAGGCCCTTGTATTTCTGCGAAGGTGAAACCTCTGTGTCAAACCCTCTGGGCTCACCCCTTGGGCTTCCCGTGTTTTTCATACTCTCAAAGTAAAACTGACCCACCAAACTCACATTTGTCCCAATCCCAATCCCTGCGTCATCCTTCAGGTGTATTTTGCTCACAATGAATTTCGAGTAGAAAGTGCTTTAGGAAATGCTTTGCAGCCCCTCCTTCCCCAAAGGCCCAATCTGCTTTAATTAGGAATGTTCTCCAAGCACAAGGTTTGGATGCAGCCAGTGAGACTCACATTTCAGAAGGGCCATAAATGGTCTGATAAAGACACAGCACTTTCAAGCAGGCTACTGGGACTTAGGAAGAGATTTGAAATCTGTCGACACGCAGTTCTAATAGCAGAAAATGAAATGCTGTTAGACAAGCCTGCTCCCCAAATCGGCTTTGCCTGGATCCACCTGCCCTGCAGCACAAGCTTCTCCTTCTCCTTGCTGCCCTGTGCTCAGGATCAACCCAAACCTGGGGTATTTCAATTCCTGTAAGGCGCAGCGTGGCTGATGGGCAGCCAAGGCAGTCTTCCCAAACAGCTGCCGATGGCCCTCCTTGCAGGGAGGACTCCAGGGAGGAGGTGGCAGCTTCCTCAGAGGGCTTTCATGTCCTCTCCGGGCCATGCAGATGTTGGCATGCATGGCACGGCTCCCTCTGGGTGCTCAGTGCCCAGGCAGGGCTGTGCTGAGGACGTGGTGAGCTCTGACACCGGGCTGGCAGCGATGGCACGGGGACCTCGGCCAGCTGGTGCTGCCTGTGCCGTCACCGGCTGGAGTCGGTCGGGGCAGCACCGTGGGGAGAGCTTGCTCTGCTCCTGGGCTCACTGATGAGCCTGAGACTGGCTCAGCTGGAACGCGGTGCTAGAAATGCCAGGGTGGTGGGTTTGATCCTGTGTGGGCCATTTGATGGTCCCTGTGGGTCCCTTCCAGCTCAGGATATTCTGTGATTCTGTGGTGGGATACTTGGTACCCAGAGGGAAGCTTGGCTGAGAAGTCAGTGCTACCAAGGCCTGGGGGAACAGGTTCCTGCTGACAGATACCCAGGCTAAGCCTCACTCTCCAACAGGATTAGCACACAGGCATTTGTTTCCCTGGCCCAATTCAAAACCCCGGTGATGGGGGGTTTAGCAGCCCTCAGAGAGCTTCAGTCACAGCCAAGAGCCACCACCTCCAGGTCTCACTTTGTACCTCCTCCCATTGTGGTTAAATGCCAAACATCACAAACAAACATCTCTCCTTGCCTCTCTCCAGTCAGTTGTCCTGCAGGACACAGGGAGGAGGAACCCTCTGACCTCAACAAGTTTTGCAGAACATTTGTACACTAACAAAATCCCTCCCTTTCTATTCCTGAAATCGGAGCTATCAAAATCACACAAAAAGTTGACTTTTGTTTGTCTTTCCTTCAGTTTGAATAATTTCTAACATTAATGGCTTCTTAAAATTGGTATGGTTGGAGAAGTTGGTGGATATGTTCCACCAGTAGACCATTCCCAGGAATTGCTGGTGAGCCCTTCTCAGCCAATTGCCAGGGCACCAACCACCCATGGACCCCCTGCTGGGGCCTTCTGCTTTCAATCTTTGGGTTTTTTTATGTATCCAGACCCTCCCTACTTTTCCCCATTTCCAAAGGCTTTTCCCAAGGCTTGCTCCTTTCGGCAGGCACTGTCTCCTGCCTTTCCTATTTATAATAAATGACACAAACCTCATGGATGTAATTACTGCTGAGAGCTCAGTGCTTCCAGCAAGTGTGGTAAACAGTGGGCAAAGGATGCAGGAGCTTCTAAGGAGAATCTGATAAAAAGAAAGGCAGAACAACGTCACAGAAAGAGCCAATTGTTTTCTTTCAGGGAATAAGGCTAAAAAATGTATTTTTTTTTCCTGTGCTAATGATAGCAAAGCCCATCCTTCACTGCCCTGAATGCTGGGGCTTATGGAAAGAGACAGTGAAGGTGTTTTGGTTTTGGTTTTTTTTTTTTATGCAAAGAATATGGGTAGACAAAAAGGATTTTCTAAACTTGACTCCTGCTGTAAGTACACAGATATATAACAAAAGAAGTGGCAGATTTGCCCAGCACATTTCAAGCAGCAATATGGATATTTTCCTTGCTAATTGCATCATTAGCTAGTCCGCCCTCAAAGTTACAGGACTTGTGATCAAATTACTACTGTGATAATCAGCCATGTGATCTTTTTCCAGCTCCACAGAACAGTTCTCTTGCCCTCCTTCTGCCTCTGCTTTCCCATCTGCAGAGGTGATAATTTCCTTTTTCTTTTTTCTTTTCCTCTGAAAACAGGAGGCTAACCTCAGGAAAATCACACCTTTTTTTTTTCTTTTATGGAAGATAGTGCCTCAGACAAACTATTTGTGGGTATTAAATAAGGGAAACTTCAAGACCTATGTGCTGTTTTCCTTCTTTTTCACCCAAAGGATAATGAATCCTCAGGTCCTTTTTTTAAAGTTTATAAATAAGGTTTGGAAGTGCATTGAGCATGAGGGGAGTCATCATTCTAATATTGTGCTGCAGTGCCAAGATGACACTGGTGAATTAAACCCCCTTTTATCAATCCAGGGGAGGGATCTGCCACTGAGTTCTCTCCCATCCTCTTTGTAGGACAGATTACAGAGAGAAAAGGGCAGCCTGCCAGGAAGGGATGGATCTTGCTCTTTAAAATTGTGCGACCTGTCACCAGTGTTTCTTTTTTTCCCCATTTGCTCTGAATTTCTCAGTAGCTTCTTGACCTCATTAGAAGACTCCAAGGCCTGTCTTGGGACTGAGGTCAGTGGAAAATTGAACCAGACCCAAGGAATATTTAATTAAAACAAATGAATCACAGAAAAGCCCACAATACAATTAAACGTGAAGATACCTCGGTGGCTGCGAGGAAGCCAGCAGTGTTGCAGCCATTGCTGCAGGATGGATTTGGGAGCACTGAGAGAGCAGGAATTAATTTTTCCCCTTTTTGTCAGCATGGATTCTTCTCCTGGCTAACTATTTTTCAGCATCTTATCTGCCCTGTCTGCCCATGAAATGGTCCAGCAACAGGCAAGCTGGCATCGACCCTAGTTGCTCTGGAGCTGACTCCATCTAAGTAATTCTCTGAGTTGCCCCAGGAGGACCTCCAAAGCCAAACCTTACCTGCAGGCAGGGTTAAGGGTTTTTCCTTCCTGAAATTCAGAGAGTGACAAGGCAGTGAGCTTTTTCCTGTGGCTGGTCACTGAAACTTGGCCGTGACCAGCCCGCCCTTCTCAGCTGCACACGGACAGAGGAGTTTGCAGCACACAGCTCCCCACAGCCCATCCTGATCTTCAGGAACACGTTTGTGCTGAACACACCCAGGGGCTGAGCCCTGCCTGGGGGTCATCCAGTGCTGCTGGTGTGCCAAGTGCGCTCCCTGGCCTGGATCTGGCCTGTGCCAACTCGCTGGCAGATTGCTCTCAGACGTGTGCGAGACCGTTCTGGTGGAGGGGTGGAGAGGTCTCAGCTGTAGGGCACTGGCTGGGTCACACTGCTTTCCCTCAGTGCTGGCCTGCTGTAATTACTGGAGTTGTACTCTCAGGTCGAGGCAGATGTTGTTTAAAATGTCAAACGGGCTAATTAACGCAGGTTTTCGGAAGCACTGGGTGCTCATCAATGCAGAGAACCACAGAATGGGTGAGGTCAGAAGGGACCGTGGTGGGTCATCTCCCAAGTGCACCTTGAAGTCACAGAGCTGGTTGAAGGGCTGCTTTCACCTGCTCAGTCCCTTTTTGTGATGAGGCAATGGCAGGGAATGGGATGTGCTCAGCATGGATGGGTGCTTGGCAGCACCAGGCACCAGCTGTGTCAGCGGTGAGCATCTCCTCAGAGCACAACACAGCCACAAGAAACCCACAGCAATGCAGGGGGCAGCCGGGAAAGCAGGGACAGCTTGTTGTGAAAAGCTTTTCTCGCTGTCACTCAGGTGTGCCTGAATGGATAGAGAGCAGTGAGGGGGTAAACACAGAACTAGCCATTGAGACCATGAAATCTGCACCAGCTCCTGCTCCTCGGCTCTCGCCAGCTGAGCCCTCTGAGGTGTAGGCTCATCTCTGGGAAATTTTCCAGAATTACCTTCTATTTCCCCTCCAGCACCAGCAGCAATAGGTACAGGTAAACCAGCAGGGCCCATGCTGTCCCCTGTTAACCAGCTGATCGCAGTGGGAAGTTTCCAGTTCCATTGTCCTCTTTTTGGGCTCTTAGACAGCCTTGGTCCTGCAAACTACAAGCACCTATTTCATGAAAAATGCCACCCAGCTTCACGTCTTAGCTCCCAGTCTCTTACTCGTTGGAGGTCACACATTTCCCTCAGGTCTGCTTAGGCCATTGGAAGCATCCCAGGTCATTCCCTCCCCGGGAGCCATGGCTGGGATGGGCATGGGGCTCAGAGGGGCTGACACCCCTGCAGCAGGAGCTGGATCTGGCAGGCTGTGCCATGCTGTTCCCAAAGCAGTGACATGTTTCCATGCACCGCTGCTCCAAAGTTAAAAGCTTGTCATAACATGTCAGGTGGCAAGGCTGAAATGCCAGTCTGATGAGACAACTTTGAGTCCAGAGCAGACAGCCTGCTCTGGGTGCCAAAGAGAGGGAGAGTTGGCATCTGAGCTCCTGGGAAAAGGGCTTCGTTGCTTATGGCTGCTCTCTCCCCCTCCTCTTGCTGGAGGAATGCACCACAGAAAGGAACCAAGGAACCAGTTGGGAATTTGGAGAAATGGTAGTTTTAAAAACTGTAACCATTCGTTTTCTTGGAGCTGTGAAATAGTTCCATGAGCTTCAGAGCTCAGAGAACAGCAGAACATGATTTCCATCCATCTCCCTATAAAAAAAAAAAAGAAAGTCAAGAGCACCTGAATTCCTCAGAACAGGGAAAAAAATTCATTTTTCAAGTGCTGGCACTAGGCCGAAACACAAAGAAATTTGGAGGTTTCCCTCTCCCAAAATAACGTGGCCCAAGCCCAGATCCCTCAGTATTTGGGGAAGGTGGAAGGGAATAATTAGTGCACACTGGTTACAGAAAACAAGATGGCACAGGTTGCCCAGAGAAGCTGTGACTGCCCCATCCCTGGAAGTATTCAAGACCAGGCTGAATGGGGCTCTGAACAATCTGGGATAGTGAAAGGTGCTCCTGTCCATGGCAGGGGATCAGAACAGGAGGATCTTTAAGGTCCCTTCCAACCTAAACCATTCCATGAGTCAATGATTCCATGAATACTGGCTTTGAATTCTTTAGGGTCTCTCATGGGATAGCCAATTGCATGAAAGAGGGCAGGGTAGCTAGCTATGGACATTACAAAAGGCAAAGGCAAAAGATAAATGGAGAAGAATCCAGGTTGATGCACCTTTGCTGACACTTTTCCCTTCACAGCTTTTCCAGGGCAGTGCTCAGGTCCTGAGGGAGTTGAGGAGATGCTGGTGCACATCAAGCCTGAGGTGGATGAGGACCGTGGCTGTCTTCTGTATGACGCTTTACCAGAGATCTCGGGTGACATGGGACTTGCAGCTTTGCTCTGAAGGGGAAAAAAGGGTAAATAAAGAAAATGCTATCGTTTGAAATGCCCTGCAAATCAAGAATTGCTTCAGCAGCACAACCCAAATATGTGGCCTCAACAGATTATTCCAGTTTCATGCCCTTTAGGCAACTTGTCTACATACCAGCACTAGCAAGGAAACATCCTTCAAAAGCATTTTTTTCTATTTTTATCCTCTGAGCACCCAACTATTTTTGCTAAATCTCTACAGTTTGGAGCTTAAATTACCATTTCTGACCAGTGCAGAGACAAATGATGAAATATTCATGAGTTATTCTTACTCTTCATCTTACAGAAGCACCAGCCAGCACTAAATTTGCACGATCTAACCAAAGCAGACATTTCAGAGAAAAGCACTTTCTATAGAGATATTGAAAAACTTCTATAGATTGAGGTAAAACCATCAAGTTTCTGCCCTCCCTGGTGCAGAGTCACACGCTGTTTGAAGAGCATCCCACTACATTTTCTAAAGATGTGTAAATGTGTCATCTGGACCACAGGAGATAAAGCAGGGTTAAAACACTGAGCAAAACTGAAGTTAACAAGCACAAGGTTCATAAACCTTGCAACAGAAGCTTGCAGAAACCTTTCAAGGCTCATCCAATAAAGGCCTATGGCACTTGGTTCTTCCCCCTCCTCTCAAATCTCCATCTGTCTGAGTCAGCATCAGCAGGAAATTTTGCATGGAAGCTTGCCAGAAAAAATAGCTACTTCATCTGCCTTTCAACTGCCATTAGAGAGTTCTTTGAAAATATGTTAAAAAGCTCTATTATTTCTTAGCTATGTCCGAAGTTAGAGATGGGCCAAGTCTTGTCTCTTTGTATCTGCCTCACAAAAAGATGATTCACGTGTGCTTTTATATCATATGTGCAAATATTTCCAATCTGCATTCTCCTCTCCTCACCTCATCCCGTACTGAAAGCTGAAAATGCTCCTGCTTGTTGCAAATGCCTACAAGTTCTTTATTTTATTTAAATCCACCTCACTGCTGTTTCAATTGTCCCAAAACTTCCAGATACTTGTCTCACAAGGCTAAGTGGACTTGACCTTTAATCCTTGACAGGGGTTAGACTTTGATATCCCTGTTCAGTGGCTGACACAAACAGGAGTTTGTCGCCACGAGCTGGGGTGACAATTGACCTCAGCTCCTGGTATCTTATTCTACAAATAACCTCTTTGCTATCCCTTCCCACAGCATGCCATAGGCCATGTAATGTGCCCTTAAATGCTTAAAAAAACCCCCAACCATTTAATTTGACACCTGGTGGATTTATTTTCATGAGGATAGAGACCTTCTCAAACAAGCGCTGCCCATGTGGGTCAAGGTGCATTTTTTTATTGCTGAGTTTTTTTAGGAGACGTGTGCACGTTCCTCTAGAGTGTCCTTGTAGCTTTGATGAAATTACAAGGATGGTGCTCTGTTACTGCAGTAGATCCCACCCAAAAAACTTGCAAAGTGAAAGAAACCTAATGTTCCTGTGTTGAAAAGTCCCATTATATTATTTGTTACCATCTGCTCCTCTTGGAAGGCTACCTGGGACATTCTCCTAGAATCATGGAAAGGTTTGGGTTGGAAGGGACCTCACAGATAATCCAGTTCCAACGGATGGGCAGGGACACTTTCCACTAGACCAGGTTGCTCAGAGCTCCATCCAGCCTGGCCCCAACCAATTCCAGGGGTAGAACATGCACAGCATCTCTAGGCAACCTGTGCTAATGCTTTTTATCAAGGCAAGGACTCACAGAATTGCTGGAAACTTGCAGAAAAAAGCCAGGAAAAGGAGATTGATCATGTTTGGGGTTTACCAAACCTGACAGCATCTCCTTAAATTTGTAGACCAAACACTTTCAGAGAAACCAATTTTATTTGGTGTTCCTTATTAATACAGCAATGACTTTTCTTTCTGTATTTTTAATAGTTGGGAAATGTCATTTTTGATCTACACTTTAATAATAAGTAGAATATAATTTCCAGTGAAAAGTGCCAAGGAGTGTATTTATGTGAGGCTCTTCTGCCTCGGGCATTAATGAAGGATGAGATGGTGCAGCAGGCACAGTTGTGTTATGTGTAATGATACAAATTGAATGTAAGTAATGTAATTATTTGTGGTGTAACACAACTGCTGCACAAATAGTGTTCCTGGCAGTAAATGTCACCGTTATGATAGGAAGGCACTGCTAATGCCACTAAGCATTACAATCAATTCTCAATAACATCATGTGAACCTAGCTAATAAATTGGGAATTATATGCCTCCTGCACATTTCTGCCTATGTGAGCCAGGATTTGTTTGAGAATAGAGTAACAAATAATCCTGCTGGGAAAAAAAACAAACAAAACAAATAGTCAAAAAAGTTGGAAGTTAACAAAGGAAGAAGAATCTGAACTTAGCACTGAAATGATGCATGTTCCACCCCTGGAATTGTTCGAGGCCAGGCTGGTTGGGGCTCTGAACACCCTGGTGTAGGGGAAGGTGTCCTTGTCCACGGGGGTTGAAACAGGATGGTTTTTAAGGTCCCCCTCAAGCCAGCCCAACCCATTCCCTGACTCTATGCTGCAGCTGGCCCAGCTGCACCTCTGTGAAACACAGGGCTCTCACCTGCACGAGCAAGGGGTGCCCAGGAGCCTCTGCCTGGATCCACATGTCCTGAGGGAGCCAAGAGGAGTGGCAGGATGCTGGGCCTTGGGTGGAAAGCTTCCCTCCAACCCCCCCAGCCCGAGGTGGTGCAGCAGGTCTGGAAAAGGCGGTGAACCACCAGTCACTGGACTGGAAAAACAGAAGAGGGATTATCCCCACAAGCTGCACAAGCTCCCAGATAAACTGCTGGTGCTCCCTGGGGAGGGAGCGCTCGCAGCTCTCCTGGGATAGACTGAGAGCAGGGATGAGGGCTAGCGTAAAGCTCGTCATCTGCTAAAGGAGAAATTGCAGAAATCACTCAAACGAGGCAGGGATTAAACTGGGACTGAGTTCTGGTGAGACAGCTCAAGGAAATTTAGGTTACGATGATGGAGAGGAGAAGAAGATTAAAACTCAGGGCTGAGTGAGTAATGCACAACAAATGCATTCCAATGAATCTCTTCCATCGAGGCCCTTCCAGGACTGCCATCACCTCACAATCTTTAATGCACTTACTCTGCTGGAAGGAAGGCAGTGCTGCTATTTCTGTCTTTCACCTGGGGAATGGAAACACAGGGAGATTAAATACCTTCCTCAAGGTGACCCAAAATATCTGTTCCAGAACAGGAGAATTTCAGGTCTCAGCAGAGCCAGAGGAGCATCACTCCCACCCACCTGTGAACAGCAGGTACCTCTGGGGACCACATTTGCTCCTCAGGTGTTCCCTTCAGCTGGCAGTCGTGGGCTGCACATCCCTGGTCTGGGACTCAACACCAAAGAGCCTGTCAGCACCTTCCTCAGGCTCCTCTTCTCTGCTCATCCGTAGAATTCTACTGAAGGCACCAGGAGGTGGTTTGAGGGCACCAGGAGGCACAGGGTGAGGGTGACACACCCGTGCTGGCACGTTTGGCACTCCTTTAATGACTTGGGCAGGAAGGTGGGAAGGGTAGAGTTGCCTGCAGCAGTGACAGCGTGGAGAGTCTGCTGTAGGAGGGAAGGAAATACTGGGGGACCTGCCTGCCAACTTGATTTGCAGTGAATTCCATTTGAATCCCATGCAGATGCATGGATCTTGTCACTGCAGAGCTGGATCCTCTTCTCTGGGGATCTGTGGTTGAAGGAAGCTTCTGGGGAGTCTCTTCCTTGTCTTCTGAGCTTCAGTTGGCAAAAATTTGTGAACGAGCTCCTGTGGTTATTTAATTTTAATTTAACTGGATTTGCCCAGAGCTGCTGGAAATTGCTCTGCTACTCCTTCCCTTGCTACCAGACGGTCTATTAGTCTGTCATGGAAAAATCCTTCACTGATGGCACACAAGAGGAAAAAAATTCATTTTAGACTCATAGCTGTAGTGCAGCTTGTCCCCAGGGCTCACACCATGTCCCAGCAGGGACCAGCAGCTCCTGCCCTGCCAGCAAGGTGTGAAACAACAAAAGAAGTGCCCAGGCAGCACAGACTGAAACCAGCCAGGGGAATGGTCCAACCATTGCATCACAAGCCTCCTTCCTCTTGGGGCCACTCCTGTTTGTGGCTGCCCATTGGCCCAGCTCCAAGGAGGAGGATGAGCGGCTGCCAGAGCCAAAGAAGGTGCTTACCAGGCAGAAGAGGGCACGGCCTTGGCTGCAGGAGACAGCCTGGACCCAAATCCTGGTGAGAGGGCGATTCCTGGGCCTGGAGCAACAAAGGTCAGCTTAGCACATTCAGCAAAGTGAACCCTGCTCTCAGAAGATGCCTGCAGCTCTTGCTTTCAAACAGGTAGGAGTGATAAAATGTGCTCTTCAACCTCATGGCCCCACATCTTGCAAGAGGTGAGGACAATTTTTATATTTAATTAAAAAATAATAAAAGTCTGGAATAGCTCAGGATCTGGCATTTTGTAGCCTGCTATCTGTGGCTTCCCACCCAACCTTTGCTCTCCAGAAGCACTTTCCTCTGGCCCTGGAGCCCAGAGCCTGCTCTTCCTGCTGCTCCCAGCCCTGTGGCGCCCCTGGGATCCATCCAGGTGCTCGTTCTGTTCTCCTTAATGAAAAGCAGGTTGGATGCCCTCGGGTGCTTTTCAAGGTCTTGCTGTGTCTGTGCAGGGTTTCTGGAAATGTGAGGGAGATGGAGAGCCAGGCCAGCTCACAGGACCTCCCCTGGGCCCTCCTGCACAGACCAGGGATGTGCAGGGATGCCATCCAGTGCAGGCTGATGGGTGGCTTAGAAGAAAAAAAAAATGCTCCTGAGGAAAAAAAAAATCTTAGTTCTGCACGCACATCTCGGATTAGCGCTGTCCCTGAGGATGGCAGCAGTGTTTAGCCCATCTATGTTTCACCTGGGATTTCACAGACCTGTCCAGCTGCCAAAACACATTTTTTGTTGTTACCTCATTTGCAAAAGTTTTTTCGTTCCTCTTTCTCTCTTCGTCACACGAGGCCACTTGTCCTGAGTTCTGCTCCCAGACAGGCCAACCCCTGGGTGTTTTCTCCAGCGTGCAGTCATCTCAGGGGCTGCAGGGCTGAGCCTGGACTGCAAGGAGCAAGCAGAGCAGGTCCTGTCCCTTCTCCTGGGCGTGTCTTTTAATCCAGAGCTACATCCTTTTACTGGATTCACTCTGGACCAAATCCCAAACCGTTCTATTCCAGAGAAGCGTTTCCATCTGCTTCAGGAAGTGCCGGATGGGGTCGCGTCCCTTCGTAAATGGAGCCATGCGGTGTCTGGGTCACCTGTGTCCCCATCCCTGGCTTGAACTGCTTCAGCATGTGCCACCCTGCATCCCAGCCCCCTATCCATGTCCTCTCCCACATGGATCCTCACAGCAGGCTCCTTGCAGGGGCACGGGGATCCCGCAAATCCCCCTCCCCAGCGCAGCCAGCGGCCAAGGGAGCGTGTCAGTAACTGATTGATATGGGCATGATTTACATGCTTAATTAGCTCTGCTTTTATTTGCTGTATTCACAAGGCAGAGTGTTTTCCCACAAAGCCCCACGCCCAGAGCCTGTCTGATTAGCTACAGAAAGGGAAGCATTCAGCAGCGTAAAGCTGAACCACCAGAAAGTCAATACGTATTAAAGGATTTGAAATGCTTTCTCCCCACACACCCCAACTAAACACATTTTAAAAACAGCAGGGGAGACAAAATTCCAAATTCAGTGCTAGTTATTAATTTTTTTCCCCTTGCTGCTTTGTCTCAAGGTCTTTGGTTGTTTTTTTCCTCTGGAGGACAAATTAGTGATGCAGAGCCTGGAATTTTTCACAGTCCAACTTATTTCCTCTATATCAAACTTTGTAAAAGGGCCAAACTGGAGATATGAAACCCCTTTGGCAAGAACTCTGCTCACACATCAGCAGTCCCGGAGGCTTACTCTGCTCTGAGAAATTAAGGTAAAAACTGTGCTGTTTGCAGCAGCTCCCTAAAAAGAAGAATAATAAAAGTTGCATCCCGAATTGCAGAAAGCTTGTGTGGCATTTTGGGAAGAAACCTGGAGCAGCCGCGTGTGCGAGCACCATCTGTTGGCTGCACTGCTGCCTACAGGGTGCAAGCTGCAGCCCACTCCCGCAAAACTGCAGCTCCACGGCACGACACCAGGGCCAGCCCCAGCTTGAGGGAGCATCTTCTGGACAGACAGCAAGGCAGATGGCAGCAGGAATCACCAAATAATCCAGCAATTTGCACAAAGTCACCCGTCCTCCTGAAGGGGAACTTGGTGTCTCTACCTGGGCTCGCCATTCTGATACCCTCTACAGCAGCCTGACAAATGTTATGGTTAAGGATGCTCCATCATTCCCTTTTCCTAGAAAAATAACATATTTTGCCCTCAGCAGCTAAGAAAATTAATTCAACCAAGAATTTGGGAGCATTCAGGGTATTTTGGCCACTACTCCTGTTCAATCGTTTTAAGAACAAAGGGCAACAAATCTGCAGCAATTTACAATCTGACTTCCCAGTTCAGGATTTGATGTGGGTTTACGCCTTTAAAGTGACAATATTTGCCAGGCCATTTGTTCAGTGCATTGTCTGCATGTGCAGTTACACAGGAATTGGTTTAATTAAGGTTAATTGGTGCATAATTAGAGCCGCTGCCAACACAAAAGAATGGCTGCAGACCAGGGGGAGAGTCGATTTCTATCCAGCTCCAAAGGACAAAATGCTGTAAAGGGGACATTACAGTTGAGTGCTAAAAACCTAAACTGCTTCAAATTGCAGCTCTGATTTTCGTCAAAGCACACGCCTGACTGCCTGGCAGTGCTCTCCCCAGGGCACAGAGCCCTGTCCCACTCGATGGTGCATTTTTAATGGCAGAAGGTGTTTGTGCTAATCAATCTTTGCAGCTGCATACTCCCATTTCCCAGCACAGGGGAACCAGCCAGGATGCACCTCTGGGAAGAAAAGGGTAGGAGAAGGGGATGCTCAGAAGAAGCTGTGATTTCTTGCACTATAAACTCACCTGGGACTGCTGGTCTGGCACAAAGCCAGCGGGAGCAGCACCTCAGCCTTTCTGTGATGCTCCCTGGTTGTGCCACCGGTGGCTGAAGGCAAACTGTGAGGAAGGTGTGGCATTGGTGCCTTGTTCTGCAGCAGTCCAGTGGGATGATCAGCACAGAGCACTTGTTGTGTTTAACTCTCCTTCCCGAGGCTACCCAATGGTTTAGGACCTGAAAGCAAAGCCAAAAGAACAGTGCTCAATTGTGAGCTCTCCTGCTGCCTCCATCCTGGCCCCACTTGAGCTCTCCAAGCCAAGGACTTTCAGCTATCCCAGTCCAGGGGTGCTGGGAGCAACCTCCCTCTCTCCTCTGAGGTGAAGGTGGCTGGGACAGGGGGTCCTGGGCCACCACACAGCCTCCTGCTCCAGAAGCTGCCATGGACACACAGCCCTGGCAGCTTTTCCAGATGGCAAACCTTGCTCCAGCAGTGTGTGGAGATTTAAAAATGATGAAGGAACGTGAGAAGTGGGGAGTGGAAGAGTGCAAGATAGGAATGAATACACTGGAAATGAGGAGAAGACCCCACCAGACAGTAATTACAGTCTGACCACTGTGGTCCTATGCTGGACACAGCAAATTAAGGAGGGAGGGGGTGTCTTCCATCCCACAGGGGCAGCTGCTTTCTCCGAGTTATTATTTCAGCACTGACAGAATCCTGCACCTGCTGAGGGAGACCTGATCCTACCTTTGCCAACAAGGAATTGCAGGGATCTACCAAAAAGGCAATTGCCTCCTCTGCTCCCCTTGACCAAAGAGCTTTCACAAGAAAAGCCTCCATTTTTATTAGCCCGTAGTAAAATACTACAGACCTTCCCATCCCCAGAGCATACAAATTTCTCCTTGTTACCATGGTGAAAGCAGTGACTCTCCCAGCCAGATCAGCATCAAATTCCCCTCTGCCCTCAGGCACAGGCTCCTCAGAAGAGAGCAAAATGGTCAGGAAGACAAAATCAGAGGGAAGAAAACTCTGTTGTGGGCAGGATTCCCCCATCTGTCACCTTGTCCACAGCAGCTCCTGAGAGACAGGGCAGTTACCTGCAGCTGTGTCAGAACTACTGGAGGCAAGTTATGATTTTCTTGGTGTTTGAGAAAAGCCAGGGACATGGCTGGACAGATTACAGGGAGCTGCAGAGAACCCACCAGGCTGAGCAGCAATGTGGGTTGGAAACAAGGCTGGATCCTCATGGGCCAACATTCCCATTCCCCACCAGAAAACCCCATTACCAAAGCGACTGCTGTCAAAACAGACTGATTTTTTTAGGGGGGGAAAGCCCAGAAACAGCAGAGCAATTTTTCAAGCACAAGCAGCTAAACTTTATGATATGTAGCATTCCATTTTTTTGCCCTCCTCAAAAAGTGTTCTTCTTTTCCACCTTGGCACTAAGGCATAATGGCTGCTCACCTGCCCCTCTGCCTGTGCAGCCCCTGTGAAGGTTCAGGAGCTTCTGTGAAAAAGAAATATTTAATTCTGTATTTTTAGACCTGCAGGTTGGCCTCTGTTGGCCTTAACCTCTCACTACTTTGCTTTTGGTGATGCAGCTGAGGGCACAATGAGGGCATGAAAAGAGGTGTTTTAGCACTGAAGGCTCCACAATTAATTATCTTGCATCTACCACAGAGCACCATGGTGCATTCAATGCAATCCATCCTCTCTAATTTAGCTGTCTGGGAATTGGGTGTCCAGTTCCTGCAGCAGCCCTCTTGCTAAGAGGGTAGAAATGAGCCAGGACACAGACTTCTTGTTTACCACAACATGAGAAGACTCCTGGTTTGTTCCCCTTTACAGCTCAGCCATCCTGACTCCAACCATTCCCTGACCCTGGCTGCAGCAGCTCCTGCTGGAGGTTTCCCTTGCAGCCTCTGACTGCTGGGGATTTCCTGCTCAGCTCTGACTGCAGACCCAAACTGACCTCACAGCAGTGATTCTCCCTCCCCAGGATCCTTCTTCACGATCCTCACATTCCCTTTTCCTCTAGGTTCCTCCTTCATGATCCTCCCCAGCTCACCCACTCCTTTCCATCACACTTATCTTTACTGGACACAGCAGGGACTCATCATGGGTGAGGCTGTACTGGGTAATTAACAGAGCTGTTACTTATCAGGGGCCAGGTCACCTGGATTCTACTGAGTTTTCTACACAGGAGCCAGATGACAAACTGGCAGAAGTCAGCACAGCTCCACTCATGAACTGCCTGGGGCCAAGTCTGAGCCCAAAAACAAGCTGAACAAGATGGCTGAATAAGCCATCCCTGGTGGACTAGGAAGTCTATTTGTTGACCCAGAGCATCCTCTTTAAATGTTGCTGATGTATTGGTCATCCTGCTCATCGATTGTAGTCAGTAACACACTCCCAGTGAATTTCTAAATATAACAGCACAGGACACTGCTCAGCTCCAATTCTCTTCTTACACAGCCTTGCTTCAGCTCAGGCTAATAATATTCTGACTATCTTCTCTAAAATAGGTTGCACAAGCCTGATTTGGGGATCAGAAACAGCTCATTATGCATTTATTATTTGCTTGTTAGAGTAGCCTTGCTGAGCTATCAATCCAGTCAGTTATGCAAGGAATTAGGTGCCCATTAGCTGCTTTTACTCTTTTAATGTGATGAACTTTGTTTTCTCATTAATAAGTCTGTTGAAACAAAATGTACAATACATGGAAAGGTTTTATGGCTTGTATAATGAAACACGTGTTAGGCCATAACTCAGGGGGCAACTAAAAGTCATTTGCCTATTAAAAGGAAATTGTGCTTCAGATTATTCAGTCACAGTAGTGTACGTGGGAGAGGAAAAGAAAACGGGAGCAGCAAAAAAAACCAAGTGAAAGGGGATGTTTTAAGACACAGCTGAGTAGGTTGGTGCTGGCTCTTGGCTTTAGCCCAACACTGTGAGGAGTATTTTTCAAGTGCAGGGGTCAAAAACCAAAATCATCAAAATAAACGATTCTCCAACCACCAACCAGAAAGACCCATGACTCTGAGTATGGTACCAGTAATTATACTGGCTTTTAGCTACTGGTAATGTTTTCCAGAAAAGGGAGGAGAGGAGAGGAGAGGAGAGGAGAGGAGAGGAGAGAGGAGATTTTGGTATTTGGGATCAATGGTCCCCAAGTATCTACAGGGCTGTGGCACTAGCTCAGCCCTGGCTGCAGTGCTCTCACAGCCTTGCTCTCCTCTCCCAAGCTTTGCCAAGATGGGGTAACCCACTGGGCATAAGGCATTTCCACTCATGCCCTAATTTTCTTCTCTGCTCCCTGCAAATGGTGGGAATCAAGGTGATGCTCCCAGCCCTGCATGCCTGGATGACTCCTCACACAGTCTGTGAGCACCAAGCCAGGGCAAAAACTCTGCCAATGGCTACTGCAGAAGGAGGTGACAAGCACCCTGACACTTCAGACATGGGGTTGTTTTCCAGACGTGGGAACTGATTCCTTTCCAGCACAAAGCAAAAGTGTCCACGATGCAGCAATTTTCCCTGGATTGTGCTGTAATGTGGGCAGCAGGGATTTTTCTCCCATGCACCTTGATTTCGTGTTTGGGGATGCTGTTTGTTGCTTAGCTACTGGATGCTGCCACAGCTGAAAAGCGCTGCTTGAAGTATTGACAAGAAGGAATTGCTTCTTCAGGGGGAGGAAAAGGGAGAGGAATTATCTCCTGGAGGCACTGCTGGTACAAAGCAGTGGTGGGAAGGAAGTGTGAACGTCAAGGCAGGATGTTACAGGTACTTCACTCTTTTAGATTTGCTTAAAAAATAATAGTAAAAAATTTGAGGCACTATGAAAAAAAAAAGAATAAAAAAGAACAATAAACAAGAGCACAAAATTGCTGCAGAATCTGAACATACTCCTCATGATGTGAACCCTGTTGGAGCAAGAAGAGCCTCTGTCCCTGGTGGTACCATTACCATTAATGGTGCTGCACCAGCTCTGTACCTGTAGGCAAAGTTGCTTCTGTGCCATTTGCACTTCTTTCCATATTCATGAAGTAATCGGGGGTAGGAATTATTTTTATTGCTAATTACATTGGTTTTATGCACTTCTGGTTTGCTTCAACAAGCATTTAAGAAGAGAGGATTTTAATAGAACATTAAGTAATATGGAGCACTAAACAAACAGCTTAGAGTGATAGAAGAGGCTTTAGCTACAGTTCTGAAGGGAATTACATTGTGTTGCTGGATGAAATCTCCCTTTTGTGCAGATGAAAGGAGGTCTGTTACTTCAGGATGGTACCTAAAGTACTGTCATCTGCCAGGAATGCTGACCCCTGGAATCACACCTGGGTTATCCAAGATGTGGCACCAAGAGAGGCTGCAGGAAGCAATTGCAGGCAGTCGGGGCAGGCCTCGGTGATGTGTTTGCTCCTGTGGCTGGGAAGTGAGGATGTGTTTGAAAAATCTCTGCAAAAAGATGAGTTTCAGCCGCTCTCTGCTTCTGCTCTCTCCTGTAGACCAGGCTGCTCCTCCTGCCCTCACAACATAGCCAGAGTGGGAAACTAAAGGGATTGAACTTCTTCAGGCTCTCAGTATTTCTCAAAGCCAGGAAAGCTGTTCCAATTACTGTTTTTCAAATGCTCTGTATGTGGCACACACAAACACACATGCTGATACCTCCCAAATAGTAGCTTTGTTTCCCAGGCTCACATAATGGTTTAATCCAACTGCTGTATGGATTACTATATGGTATATGGATTACACACGAATGTGCAAAAATTCATTTGCATAAAACTGATGGTGTGGAACCCAGCTGATGTCATGGAACTGGTTCTCCCTGCCTTTGGTGTGACTGGGACAGTCCTTCAGTCACCCTGAGGGGCAGATGATTGACTGAAATACTATATCCCACTGACTGACTGATAACTGCAGGGGAGAGTCAACGACAGGTTTTATTAATGCCTAATTAAGACAGATAAAAGATGACTTCCCTTGGCTAATTTTGTCTCCTGAACTTGCTCACGCTCTCTGTTTCAAAGTGAGTGGGACTTAGAAAGGCCAAGCTGGTGTGTGGAGCACCACAGCTGGCTCCCTTTGCCTGCTGAGCATAACCCTGGCTGGGCCTGGAGGCTGGCTCCCCGGAGGCTTCTGTCCTTACAAGCAGATAAGGCAGCTGGTGCAGTGCCAGAGCACATTTACTACACAGGATAAAGCTGAAGCAGCAGCTCTGCCTGGCCGACTGCCCGAACCACTGCAGAGCAGGCGAGTTGGGCTGGCAGGCTCTGTCTGAATGGCACCAAACCTTGAGCTGCTGTTCAAGGCTGCTTTGCCCTCCTGCTCCCAGCAAGGACTGGGGAAGGCAGCTGCATTTGGAGCCTCTGCTGCAAGGCAAAGTGAGGCAGGGCATCTTTAAATGGTCAGGGGAAGTGAAAGAGTCTGCTGTCACCTCCAAGATTGCAAATCCCTCTCGCCGCTGCCCACACCATTCCCTGTGCAGGCGATTCATTTGTGATGGAATATTTACTTGCTGTTGTAGCCTTAACGCTGAGAATTCAAGAAAAAAGTAAAAAAGAGAGTAAGAGGGAAAGTCTTGTATCTTGGGCTGGCTGACATGCCAGTCACTTTGGGGTCTGACCTTCAAAACTGAAATTTCCTTCTTGAGCTCAGGCTGATTAGGAGTTTCCTGGCACAAGCTTTGGCTTAGAGCAGAGCACAGCATCATAACATCATTTAGGCTGGAAAAGACCTTTAAGATCACTGAGACCAAACACTAATTCAGCACAGCCTAGTCCACTGCTGAGCCTTGTCTCAAAGTGCTGCATCTGCACATCTTTTCAATAACTCCAGGGAAGGTGATGCCACCACTTTGAGTGCTTGATAGCCCTTTCAGGGAAGAAATTTTTTCCTAATATCCAACTTAAACCTCCCCTGGCACAACTTGAGATCATTTCTCCTTGCTTTATTCCTTCTTATTTGGCAGAAGAGACCGCCCCCTACTCACTACAACCTCTTGTCAGGGAATTGTAGAGAATGATAAGGTCTCCCCTGAGCCTGCCTTTCTCCAGGCTAAACACCCCCAGCTCCCTCAGCCGTTCCTCACAGGACTTATCAGTCCTCATAGATTGATGGAATCCAAAAGCTGGCAGAAGCCTCTAGGCAGTGCTGTAATGAATTCTACAGAATCAAGAGTGCAGATGTCTGTATGCTGTGTAGCAGTCAGCTGAAAAGGGAGAAGAGAAACCAGAGGCAGTTCAAGGGAAGCTCAGCCCGCGGCACCCTGAGCACAGGCAGCGAGCCCACCCCAGAACAAAGCTGTCACACGCAGGGAGGCCCCTCCTGCTTCCAGGAACAGCAGGCAGTGCAGGAGATCAAGTACTAAGAAAACACCGCGCTCCCCCAAATCAGTTGCACGTGTAGGGAAAGCAGCGGAGAGAAGATTATGTGCAACGGCTTCTTCCCAAGGACCATGGAAGAGAAAAACAGTAATAAAGATGTCTGGGAGAGAACATTTGTTACCACACTGCAAACAACCAGGTCCAAACTGGGAATAGCAGGTGTGGCCACACCAGCTGATGACACTTTGTCTCAGGGATAAGGACCAGCACTGAGATCCTTCTGCTGGCATGGTGCCAAGGGACAATCTCCTCAGTATCCTTTCACTGAGAATCCTCATGCTTTCATCCTAGAGCTGCAGAGCATTCCATGAAGAGAAGTTGCATTTCAAAACACAACTACTATTAACCCGGTTTCCAAACCCCTTGTTGCTGTCAGTTGAGCAGTTTTTCATTTATCTGATCACATCAGTCGTGCTTCATTAGTGAGTCTCCAAACATGCACTGTGAACCAGTAGAGAAAATGCACTGGATTCTGTTGCTGTCTTTGAAGATTCTGTGTCATCCATTGTCGTGTTGTGGGTAAAAAGCTTTCTCTGACATGACTCTCCTGTAATTTGAAGCTGGCAGTTTTACTTTCATTCTGAATCACCCATCTGTGAGACATTTTTCTGCTAGTCTGCAGCTAAAGATGATACTAAACTAGAGGTAAAATGAAAGACTCCACTGTCTGAACCAAGGTACATTTTCCTCATGCATTCGTGCTCAAGGGGTTGAAATCACCATGGAAAGCTGCAAGATCCCACCAGCAAGAGCAGGGCAGGAATCATCAATCCATGGGCACCTTCTAGGTAAAAGAGGGTCTTCACGACGTGGCTGGAACCACAGATGAGATGTGAAATTCACAATTTAACAGACATTCACCTGGGCACCAAACTAGGTCTCCAGTGCAAAGCAAAACTACCTAATTTGTCCAGAAGTTTCCTGAATGAAGCAAATAACCTGAAATTAAAAAAAGCTTAAGGCCAGCTTCAAATGAGGAGTGGGGGTAGGGGGTAAAGGAATAGAGGGGGTTTGGCAAAACAAAAGTAAAATAGTTAGTTTGAACTAAATGTCTGGCTTCAACCAAAATTAAGTGGCTTCACAGAAACGTTTTAAAAGAAATTCAATTTAGGTCTGTCTCTAAAGAAAATACCACTTCAACATGAAAACTGCTAATAGTTCTGCCTTAAAAATGCCTAAATGAGCTTTTCCCAAATTTTCCAAGAGTCCTTCCTTAAAACAGCTTAAAGACTTTGATGTGAATTTCTGACTGGTATCAGTCCACTCCTCCAAAAGATTTCTTGTGTGGAAAGAGTGAAAACAATGATTCCAGTTTGATCTTTTCCCCCTGCCCTGCTCCAGCATGTCCTAATGACAGCACTACCATCCTGCAGCAGTTTTCCCAGGACATCCTAACAGCAGGAGCCGTGTGATATCCATTTCCCACACTCCCTGTCTGCCTTAGGCATCCGGGCAGGGGCTGTGCAGTACCTAACAGCAGGACACCCTATTCTTATTTTCCCTTAAGCATTACAATTCTTACCAAGATTAACATTTTTTTGTGTGTGTGATTAGCGTGCCAAAAAAAGGAGGGCAGTTGTTATTGTAGCTTTTGTAAGGGTATAAAGAAATCCAACTATTGAGTAGATCCACTGGGAAACAAACCCTTGCCAGATACCAACCTTTTTCTCTACCTCTTTACTGAGAAGGGCTCAAATACACCAAAACAGGTGAGAGGATCCTTTTGCTTCCCTCCTACACTTTCAGTTATTTTTCTCCAACAGTTGCCTAATTAACAGTTTCTAAGCACAAAAAAGGCACAACGCCGTTGCTAATTACAGGCATTGTATTGGCAGGATTAAATAAGGATTGTGAAACAATGCAAACGTTGGAGACCAGCCCTGCTTGCTTCAGCCACCTCAATGCTGTGCAATGACAAATTATATCCAAGAGCAACGGGTTTTGTTGATACTCTTGAAAGGAAGCAGAAAATATTCTGCAAGGTGCAAGTTTACAGAATGGCATTCACCCTCTGAGGGTGAAGGAATAGAAGTTCAGGAATAAGAGGATACAGTAGGAGCAGGCCACCAACCAAGCCCTTCAGCCTGGGAGCTGCAGCCCAGAACTGAAGTCCATCATTTTACAGATACTGCCATGGTATCATAAAAACACAGAATGGCTTGGCTTGAAAGGGATCTCAAAGATCATCTCGTTCCAACCTCCCTGCCACAGGCAGGGACACCTTCCACTATCCCAAGCTGCCCATCAGCCCCATCCAGCCTGGCCATGAACACTTCCAGGGATGGGGCAGCCACAACTTCTCTGGGCAACCTGTGCCAGGGCCTCAGCACCCTCACAGGGAAGAATTTCTCCCTGATAGCTAATCTGACCTACCCTCTGTCAGTTTGAATCCATTCCCCCTTGTCATATCACTCCAGGCCCTTGTAAAAAGTCCCTCTGCCTCTTTCTTGAACCTGTGGGCTGAGATAAAAACTGTAATGATCAAAATAAAATATTTTTGTAGTAGTAATAATAATAATTATAGAAGTAGAAGTAGTAGTAATAAAAGGGGACATAACAAAAAGAGAGGAATAAAACCTGAGAGAAAAAACTGATGCCTCGTCAGTGTGTTATCAACATTATTCTCATACTAAACCCAAAACACAGCACAGCTAATAGGAAGAAAATTAACTCTATCCCAGCCAAAACCAGGACACTTGATAACACTTCTGTGCACATGGCAGCCACAGCCAGGTAACTATTATTTTTGTGGGGGTGTAAAGTTGCCAGCCTCCTGGGGGTGGAAACAGCAGTTGCTTGGTTCATTTTCAGTGTACAGCACATTCAAATCCCAATTTGATGCGTTCTGTGCCATTATGTCCTGCTAAAGTTGGCAGCATCTGGAGCCCAAAGAAATGCTGAACCAGCATTACATTGCCCAGGACTGCCAGCTGGCTGATGGCATCAGCACTCCTCAGAGGGCCTTCCAAATGAGAAGTTTTGCAGCAGGAAATAGTCCCAAGTAGCAACTCCCCTCCTAATCCACAATCTGGGATGCCCAATTCTTCTCAGCAACGTGTTAAAACACTTCAGAAATAATAATAATAATAATAATAATAATAAT